>VNJM01003150.1:0-20059 GCA_008042475.1 Drosophila kanapiae | reverse complement strand
AATTAACGACCCCGCAGAACCCAGTCTCGAAAACTCCCCAGAGTGACAGGTCCGGACCACCGGCTCCAGCTGGCAACATAGACAATCAGTCTGTGATGCCAAAATCACTCATAGTAGTACCCCCTACGAAACATACATTTGTTTCGCGGCTTTCCCCTGATCAAACATCTGACGATGTTATTGCCTATATTCAAGGCAAGACAAATGCCGAAAAACTAAAAATAAAGGTAGAAAAATTTAAATTTTCTTACGCTAGGGATATTTCATCTTTCAAAATAAATGTCCCTAACGAGATCTTTAGCACAATATGCTCTAACGGCTTTTGGCCTAAGTATGTTGTTGTAAAGGAGTTCGAAGCTAAGAAAAAGAAAAGGCGGCCTATAGGAATAAGTCTTCCTAGGCCAGACCAGACCATTGTGCCCTCTACGTCTTCAAAAAACTAACAAACTCTATCCTCATTTCCTATCAGAATGCAAGAGGCTTACGCAGTAAGCTCCCTAAATTGTTTTCTGATAGCCTTTCGCTTGTATCCCAGGTTATTGTGTTTACAGAAACCTGGTTAAAGCCGGAGATCCTTAGCTCCGAAGTTTTTCCAGCTGTTTACACATTATACAGGCTGGATCGGCCTATCCGCCGAGGTGGTGGTGTCCTCATAGCGGTTGACTCTATACTGAAGTCGGAATTATTAGTTTTTGAGGAATGCAACGATGTTGAATTCCTTTGTGTAAAGCTATCTGTCAAAGGTAGTTTCGTATATATTCTTTTTACTACCGCACAACATGACTTTATTAATGGCTTGTTCGACATTTCGCTGTCTCAAGTCAACCATGTCCGAAATTCCATATCATCCAACTTTCGATGTGACTATCGATATTGGGACTGCTTTGGAGTGTAGGTCTGACCGGCCACCGAAAAAGGTCCACTGCTTTCGAAGGGCGGACTTTGGAAGGCTGAACAACTTTATATCAGATTTTAATTGGTCCGATCTCTATATGTGCACTGACATGGCTAACGCCATGGATATTTTTTACAATGCCATGAAGTCCTTTTTTAACGACTGTGTTCCGTTATACTATCCGTCACTTAAATGTACTTACCGTAGTGCATCAACGTCCATATATTCAATTTGATTCGAGGCAGCAAACATATCAGCGGGCACATGGGACAACACATGGACACCAATCTCTGAAGAAGCAAATGACGGAGTTGATGATGTTACTGGCAGACCTCGGAGGGCATCAAGAACGCAAGAGCCGTGATCCAGACAACAGTAACAACTACAAGTCCCGTGACGATCGCTTCTGTTTCTACCGCAATATGTTCGGTGAGAAGGTGCAGATAGCCTTGCAAGTGGCCTGCGCCATTACATATGACGAAGAAAATTATTGACGAATGGCGGATATTTCGAGACTATCGTTGGTTGAACGCGATCAGTATTTCCGACTGCTAGCCGCTCCCACATTTCCACATCAATCAGGTGTTTGGCGGCCAGACGTATTCTGCACCATCGATGCCAGAGGAAAGAGAGAAGACCGCCATAATTACACAGTTCGGGCTCTTCGAGCTTAATGTGATGACATTTGAGCTCCGCAATTCATCGCAAACGTTTCAGCGGCACATGATAAACATCCTCGGCGATCTCGACTTTTTGGCAGTGTACATCGACGACATTTGTGTGGCTTCTTCAAGCGAAGCCCAGCATTCTCAGCATCTTAAGATTGTATTTTATCGCCAGCGGCAAGTCAACCTACGCATTAACGTAACCAAGAGTGTGGTCGGAAAGACTGAAGTAACATTTCTAGGACATTATCATGGCATCCAGCATATCTCCACCACTGGCACGATCAACGAGTTCCGCAGCCGGTATCTTACAATGCTCAAGTACTACCGCTGTTTCCTGCTACGAGAAGGCACCGTTCAAGGCATTCGTCAAGACCATGAACCGAGGACGCCGAAAACGCATTTGCACGCTGCAAATCCCACTTGGCTAGTGCAACACGGTTGGCGCACCTAATAGCCAACGCGCCCCTTGACCTCCATGTTTATGTCAGCAAATATGCGGCCGGTTCAGCGCTTCACCAGCTTTAAAGACAGGCAACAGCAGCCTCTGAGCTTTTAGTTTAAGCGCATGACGAACACACAAATGCTTTCGATTTACCAGGCCGTCAAGTCAAATCATCTTTAGAATTGCGCAAACTCCAGCTGTCGAACTTCAGCATCAGCGTTTATTGCGATGTATCATCGTTCTGTATTCGTCCATACATTCCCATTCTGGCTAGCGCGCCACTGTCAAGTTGTCACTGAAAGCTTCGTCACTGAAAGCTGACATCGTGATGTGTCCAGTGCCAGCGCTGCAAGGTATACCGCCACAACCGAGCTGCCCATAGCAATTTTAATCTGCCCGATTCCATCACCTGAGGTTAGACCTACAGAGCGCTCTCAAATTCTAGACGGGTAATTGAACCAACCGCAGTCGAACGGCATCATCGAGCTCTTCAATCGTATACTAAAGGCAGCATGCAACCGCATGCCCATTATCTTGCTTGGACTCCGAGTGACTTCCAAAACAAACAAACGTATCACCCGCTAAAATGCTGTTAGGTACCATCATACGCCTGCCTGGTGATCTCTTTGAGTAAAACCGAATTATAGACTGCAATTCCGACTTTGTCAGGAGCCTGCGGACCATCATGACGCAGCTCCAACCGCCTCAAACGGCAGACAACAAGGACCCCGTCGTCCACAAAGACCTGCATGTCTTCAGATGGCTTATATCTTGTACTGCAACGATAGGAAAAGTTCTTTGACATTTGTTCAGACGGACATATAACACTGGGTTTACTATCATGCTTTTATGTAATTTCACTTGTTCCAACTTAACGAAGTATTCAATCAAAAGAAACTCGATCGTCTATTATACCTTTATAAAATGCATTATGGAAAACGATTTTTTTTATAGAGGTTGGATCGTTTGTCTCCGAGTCTGTTTGATAAAAATTTACATCTATTCTACTTTGCCCACTGGCTTTCCCGCTGCCGTTTTATGAGCGCTTTAGATATATTACCATCGTTCGCGGTAGAACAATGTCTAGTTAACCCATTCATAACGTGTTGATAATTACTTTGTTGGTGTGTGGATATGGGACGAGATTTATTTTGTAAATTTTGTTCATGATTTTGAAAATTAGTAGTATTTGTTTGACAATACGAATTTGAATTGTTATTTCTGTGGTTATTGTAGTATCTATAATTTTTTCCTTGATATCTAGTTTCCTTATTTCGATTCCGATTATATATACAGGATTATAATGCTACCTCGATATTCAGTTTTGATTATTATCTCGTGCGGCCTATGGTCCTTGCTAACTCCAGCTAAAGATTTATTCTTTTGGCCTTGGACAGTTACTCTTCTGATGGCACAAAAAATCTGACATCTTGCGTTGGTTACAATGGCAAAAGGTAATCGACTTGGTTGATAAGTACGGAAAGTTTTCCAGTTGTTCCATCAAAAAAATTCTAGTTTCTTTATCTGACAAAAAACTTGGTTTCGTCTTGTTTACTCGATGGGACTTTAATTAATGGACTTTTAAAAAGAGACTTTATTAAAAGGGAGTATTGGGTAGATTGTGTATATATAAAAAAGTGGATATGCGTAATCTTATTGGACTACGGACATGGTACTATATATATTTTTTCAATAATATATATACTTTTTTCGGCGCTTGGCTTACTTGCGGTCCATTTCAACTCCAGAAGTCCAGAAGTCTACTTGTCCGAAAGACCTTTCGTGTTGCGACTCGTAACATTTGTGATGTTTCAGTTTGTTTTATATAATAAGTTTCTGAAAATTATTGTAATATTTCTAACTAAATTGACATATGAATGTATACATATTACCTAAAATTGCATACAATTTTTTTCCTTTTCTTGAATATTGTCTTCATATTTATTCAATTTAGAAATGGTTTTAAAACTAAGCTTTTGTAAATCTGACAAATCCTCTGTTAATACAGGGTTCCTGATGAGGCATATACATATATATAAGCTTTTGCTTCAATTCTGAAACTTGTTTTCAAAGATATTTTTTCATTTCGTAAGGCCTGTAAACCTGTCAGTTTGTGGCACATAACGTTTTACATTAAAAAATAAAAAAAGAAAATTAAATAATTTTTATTATACTTACATGTTGCAATATTGCGGCAATATCCGCTATGCCCTTGGTTCCCAAAACACTTGAATTTGACGGTGCATCCATTACAAAACAGCGTACAGCAACGCGGAAGAAGTTATAAGTAATAACTTTCCCCTCAAGGATAACAATATTAAGCTCGGAAATAAATTCTTTCAAAAAATCACTTACGCAATGGATTTGGGCAATTGGCTTTGAAATTCCTTCTTATAGGCCAACAAGAAATATATAAAATACATAAGTGCCTAGAACGGTTTTTAAACAATACCAAAATGTATTAGAATATTTGGTATCTGCAAATTATGTGTATTTAAAAAATCGGCTAATCCGACTTGAAGTCCACAATGAACATGGTTCTAACATCTTTTGACGCTATTATTTCGTATTTTCGCAACAATAACCACAGTACATTATTTGCAAAAAGGTACTTACAAATTGGGAAGCCCATTGCGTCAGACTATCGCATAGGTTATATTTGTTTTCATCATGTGCACTATCAGACGATCATTATAACATAAATAACAATTATTGTGCACATTCTGTTTACTTGGTGTCCCCTGCTCTTGCACAATTGGTACTTCTCTTGGAAATAAAAGAAAATATATGATATAGTTGTCCGATTTAAGCCGTTACGCAATTATATATAATATTATGGGGTCGTAGAAGCTACTGCTTTGTAGCAGTAGAAGCAATTGCTACACTCTCGCTGACTAAACAACTAAAATGCATTTGCTCTTGTTTGCTCTCAATTTTGTCTCTTCAATTTCTGTATCAGAGCTGTAGCATATCGTAAACCGTTAGGCTACAGAATAGCCGTAGTCGAAAACCAAAAAAACAACAAAGCGTAGCATTTTCAAACGCTGGATTTCTCGACTAAACAAAACTTCGGTCGACTGTAATGACTTAACGATAGAGAAACAAAATATTAATTGTTTGTTACAAAGAAAGTATTGCAATAAATAAAACATGTAATGCGTGGGTCTGCTGGTCTATTTAAATAATTATAAAATGTAAAGAGACTTTAATTAATGCTTTATGATACTGCATCCTTCATTGGATTTACCAACCATATGTCCTATTAAACTCATGACCTTTATATTTATTTATTTAATTTCAGGCTAGTTCAAGAAGAAATAAACGTACTGACACATATTTCAGAAAATATTAACAAAGCTTCCAAGTTGTTTATAGACAACGGCAATTCTGACAAACAAATAATCGAAACTGTTCACCAAGACAGCATTGACTTAGATAATATATTTGCGTTTTTAGGCGAAGCTTCCGAAGGCTCATCAGCCAACCCACTCATTGAAGAAATAAATCTTAAAATGAATAACTTAGTGCACGACCTTAACGATGAAGTAAGTATATAAAAACAAAGTGGAAAGCAAAAATTTTATACCTTTAATTTTCATGACTCAATGGATTCATTTTCATTATTGTCTAACACTATAATGTTATTTTATTTATAAGTTCTTTTGTTTTTTTTTTTTAGATAAGTCTTTGTGCGCAAAAAACTGCTAGTCTAGATACTCGAGAAACAGAAAAGTGTGATGGTATAAAAACTTTTCCATCACTCCCAGAGCCAACCATGCCACCCCCTCCACCACCTATATCTAGCAATACTTCAAATATAATTGTTGAACCTGAGCCTATATATGAAGCCATAAGTACGAATAATTCAACAAATATAATAAGTACTCGAAATGAATGTGAAGTATTAGAGTGTGAAAAAGAAAAAAAGTCATCCAGGACTTCTTCTCCTGTATTGGTTAAATATGAAATAGACGATGAACGTGAGCAAAGACGTAAACAAAGGGTAGAGAAAAAAATTTTTCTCCTTAACTGTTATGAGGAGAGTCAAAAAGTTACTACCATCGATGAATCCTTTTACAATATTCATGAGTTCGCGGAGAATTATTTCAATACACATGATAGTTGGAATGACAGTACTATAATAGCTTCATTGACACGAAAGGACAAAAAGCATAACTTGATGTCCAAACACGAAATGACTATATTTTCAAAGTCTGATAAAATTTCAACTTCCCATATTCACATGTATGACCCAGAGAATGTTTTATTGGCGTGTAATATATTCCGAGTAAGTATTTTATTGATATATTTAACTAATTTATTTTTTTAAGATTATGTACGCATGATAAACAGTTCTGACGATTTTTTTTACACCGGTTTTCCAACATTGTCCTATAATTTGTTATTCCCGATAAAAGTAACTATAAACAGTTTGAAATCGATTGTGCTCAATTAGATTCCTAGTTGTGACTTTGCGTTCCAAGCGCACAAATTTCCTAGTTTGTTAAATGCATAATTCAGATCTTTAATCATTGTAGTTTTTATTAGAAATACTTCGCAGCAGTTTTGTAGCAGTGCAGTGCGAAGGAGCGACAGAGCAGAGCGAAGAGAATAGAGAGGAGGAGAGAGCAAAAATCCTTGCACCCGGCCATCAGAAAACCACTGGCAACTGCGCCCATGAGAGGAAGTTTTCGCGCTGATAAGCGGCGGCAATCGTCTCCACAAGTACCCAGCCCCTAGAATACCCAGCAAGGGGTATCGCATGCCTACCCAGGCCTGGACTGCCACTGCCATGCACCCAAACCATCAAGAAGAACGCCTTTCGGCGAACGCGAACTACACTCACCTTGACCGATGTCGCAACCGTGACAGTCGATGAGCATCCTTTAGCCACCAGTCAGGACACCGATAGCACTTCACGGGCATGGACGCCGACCTTGAGTTGGAGCGAGCCTTGGCCACTCTGGCCGAGAAACTAGACAAATACAACAAGCTCTCTGGGGTATCTCGAATTATAGAGCATGCGAGGTTGAGCGTCCGATCAAGCAACGTTACTAAACGCGGAACCCATGAGTGCAGAAGATCATCGATGGTCAAGTGGACGAGTTGCTGCGCAATGGGCGAATTGAGCCGCCAAAATGTGCCCACAGCGCCCCAATCAGCTGAACACTCTTTTCGTGCCGGATGCTCTTGTCTTTTCCACGTGCGCAGCCCTATCCGGCCTTGTGCTTTCAACTGGGGTCTAACCATTGTTTGCGTTCGAGGCCCTTTTCTCGTATTTAGTCCATGCGAAGTCCTGCCATGCGTGTCACGCCCACGCGGGGATCGCATACTCAATTGGAGCTGGGATCAGGGTTCGATCAGGAGCCTCTGATCCTGTCCCAACCCCAAATCGGTCCCTAAATCCAATAAATTTACTGTAAATGACCCCGGCCAGACTGCGCCATATCCTAGCCAAAGATACTTAACAGTATTCTCTTACCCGGTAACCATGGGACCCAAAGGGTATTATAGCTTTGTGTCAACCGAAAATGTTTGTAATAGGCATAAGGAAAGTGCTTTCACTTTTTTATTAAAAAAAAAGCTTTGTATTTGACTCGATCGTATTTATATTAGTACCGATAATTCTAAGATATTTAGGAGAAAATTCAAAATCAAAGCAGTATCTCTCCAGTCCTCGCAAGCCATATCTGTAAAGTAAAATGGTAAGAAATATTAAGTAAGAATATTTACAGATATATTTTTACACACAGTAGAGCAATAGATGCCAGTTCAAGAAATCTTTGGTTGCCACCAGAATCCTTGAATCCAAAATTTAGCAGTGTCATTGACGTTTTCTCATATTTTAAGTTGAATATCTCTAGTCTTCCTATTATATAGCTCCATATTTTTGATTTTATAATCGTTTATCATTATTCTTAGCTCTTTTATAAGCTACTTCTAGCCTATACTTAGATTCCTTAGCATAGTCATCTACATTGTACAGTGATTTTATTGTATCAATGCTATTATTGGTAAGTTCGATGCTTTACCGAGTGCTAGCTCATATTGATAATACTCATGTGCCATTGAGGGTGTCGTATTGAAACAGTATATGAAATATTTGAGCCATACTTCCCAATCAGCTTTATCTTCTGAAATGTAGGATCGAATGAATATATTTAATGTTCTGTGGCTTCATTCGAATGTTCTAACTGTTTAGTGGTGTTGCGCAGTAGATGTTATATTTTTGATATTCAAATTTCTACTTAACTCATCAATTATTGAATTTTTGTATTCTGTTCCCATGTCCGTAATGAACGTATTAAGTATTTTGTTAGGTCGCAAATTAGAGTTAATGCATACTCATTTCCTTGTTCGGATTTGGGTAGTGGATCGATCGTATCCATTTTGAATGCCTTTTTATGTTTGCTAATGTTCTGGCAATGCCTGAATGACCTCCTTGCATTGTATTGTCATGGAATGTAAACAGTAATGCTTCTATCTCTTTATCATTATTTGATAATAGGGTCACCGGCTTGAGTAGCGCTACTTTTAGAGATTGTAATATTTTAAAAGATTATTATTTTAAAAGATTCTATTGAGATGGTATCATAGATCTTTTCGCTCGGTGCCACTTTGAGTTGGCTGATATTAAGTATACCGGTTTTTTTTCAAGAACTGACCTAAGTCGAGAATTCCATTGGTGTACAAATTAATAAGTTTATTTAATAGTGCAATGCAGCTGTCGGCTGTAGTAAGTTTCAGGCTGGTTGCTGGTTTGGTCCCACGCAGCAGTCTTTGGCCGGTTGGCCGTGGTAATTTCCAATTGATGAGATATGACGATTATGTTGGGAGGTATACTGGCCTCCTGTTAGCTTCTGGCCTAGGGACTCAGATAGTCGTGAAATAATAAGCGTTTAGCGGCGATGCCAGAGTAATGTCATAGAGCGATGGCTCTTTATTCATATACATAAATTCAAAACAAGACTGAAACTTAAAGCTAACAT
Organism: Drosophila kanapiae; assembly: GCA_008042475.1. Taxonomy (NCBI): domain Eukaryota; kingdom Metazoa; phylum Arthropoda; class Insecta; order Diptera; family Drosophilidae; genus Drosophila; species Drosophila kanapiae. The sequence continues at coordinate 11,065 of VNJM01003150.1, read as the reverse complement.
AAATGAAACTCATAGCGGCCACTCCAATGGGTAAAGCTTGCCGGCTGTGCACGAACTTCCGGCCAGACGCTGTGTCAGCAATTTGGCCGGAGCGAGCTTTTGGACGATCGTTCACTGCCGTCACCCGGTTAACTTAGTTAACTTACATATCGCTAATGTTAATTCTTGCTCTAACTTTTTTCCATGTTTTTTTCCTGCGCAGGATTTTTGTCTACTTTGATTTTTGTTAGTGACTTTTAATACATTTCTGGTGATTTCTTTTAATTGCTCAATGGTTATTCTCATTTTCAAGCCTCATTCGTGGTAGTTTTATGCTTGGACTTATCATCGAAAATAGGTAGGACTGTGGTCTGTTTTGACAGTGAAGTGTCTACCATAAATATATGGTCTGAAAAAAGTTATTGTCCAATGAATTGCTGCAAATTATTGTTGTGTTGTGCTTTTATTGCTTTCTCCCTTAGTAAACGATCTTGATGCATACGCAACTGGAAGTTGCAGTCCGTTTTCGTGTTGAGTTAACACTGCATGCCTGCTTACTTGCATCCGTTATTATGCAAAATTCTTTGCTGAAGTCTGAGTATTGTAATAAATTTGGATTTATTAGCGCCGATTTGAGATGTTCGAAGGCATTCAGACAGTCTGTTTTTATTGTTATTATTATTATTACTGTTTATTCGAATACAACATCTTTTTTACAATTTCTTGTTATGTGACGGAAATAATTGGCAAAATTTTTTCTAAACCCTCTGTTATAATTACAAAATGTAACAAATCTTCTAGTGCTGTCCGCATCATGTGGGACTGGGTAATTTTAAATGATGTCGAATTTTTGTCTTCAGCCAAGATTCCTTCATCTGTGCATTTGTATCCCAAGATATGACTTCATGCATGAAAAATTAAAATTTTTCAGGATGTAGTTTCAGATTGTAAGTCCTACATATCTCAATATCAGTTAGGCTTTTAAGCATATGTTTTTCGGAACAACCATGTAAAGGAAAGCTTGAGAAAGTTCTAATTTTTAAACCGAATGGTGATCGCGTGAAGCGATATGAACAATTGCTTGTTGAACATGACGTTATATCACGGGAACTTTCTTTGACTTCAATTTGATGAAAACCCGACATTAGGTCTAACAAAAGTGAGCTATTGTATGGTGATACAGACGGTTCGACTATTTTATTATCAATTAATTTTTTTACCTGTACGTGTATTTCGTCTTTTTGACTTTGAGGAATTCTATAGTTTTTTATATATATAGTTTCATCATATTTCAATCTCAGTTTTGGTTTATAAATATTATTTGTAGCTATCTATTCGGTTTCTAGTCCGAATATATCGCTATATTAAGTGCATAGTGTTTTTAATTGTGTGTGAAATTGTGGAGGACATTTGTTTTGAAAGTTGTGATAATACAGATTTTTTCTACATTCGGAATTAATTAGAACTATTTCGTAATATTTATTAATATTTATTAATATTTATTATTTGATCGGTACTGTATTTAGTAATCGGACAAATGAATTTTTGCAACATAAATGCCATTTTAAATTTTCTTTTTGGAAATTAGTATACGATCTTAATCTGATGATATGTGAATTTTTTGACAATTTAAGATCTTTCTGGCAGAATTATGGAGTTGCTAGAACAGTATGTTATTGGAACATAAATCGGATAATTTAAATTATTTGGTCCAATTATAAGTCAGTCTTCAGAAGGGTTGAAATATTATTTACAGTTGAATTTTTTAATAAAATCAATTCCTAATATTCCATCACAAGGAATAGCGACTTTAAAGCTTACTACGTGAAAATCATGTGGAATTATAAATTTAGAAGTCTGTATTTCGATAGAGGTCAGTCCTTTTGATAACCTCTTGACTTATTCCCGGTATATTTATTATGTTATTTATCTGTTTGGATGCATTTAAAAGTGTGGGAGTTTTCTTTCAATAAGGATATTTCTGCACCTGTGTCTATTAGGTAGACTAGTTTCTTCCCTGTTTCTACGTTAATAATGGTTACAAATGTGTTTTGTCTGAGATTGATGGTGTAAATTTTGATGTTTTTTATAGCTTAATACCTAAAGGTTGTTGGGAGTTTTCCGAAGCCTTTTGGGCTACTCTAACATTATTGTTATTACTGTTGTTTCTGTGGTTATATCCTCTATAACTTCCACGACCTCTATTTGAGTTGTTGGTCTGGCTTTTAAAATTTCGATTATTACCGTTGTTTCGATAAAAACCGTTTTTCTGGTAGTTACCGTTGTACTGGTAATTACCACGACTATTTCCTCTACCAAGAAAGTTACCTCTAATTATTGCCAAGATAGTTTTGTCTTCGGGCGTACAGTTCTGTGTTAGCATTGCCTGTCATTTCAATACTACATTGAATGTACTTTGTGACGGCTTCTAGTATAGTTTTAGTCTACCATGTTCACAATTTTTAACCATTGTGCTCAGCTGATAAACCTGCATCAATGTACGAAGCTTTAAGTAGTTTCCGAAGGTTGTCAATTTGAGTTGTGAATTTTTCGGCGGTTTTTCGTTTTAGCATTGTTTTCCTGGCTTCTTTTAAATCTTCCTTATTCTTATCAAAGTCTTTGTATGTATTTTCTAACTCTTTGTTAACCCTGACATTTCTTTCCCAGGGTACTGGGGCTGTTTCTGCAGCATCTAACTGACTGTTGAATTTTGTTATTTTTAGATTGAGGAAGTTTTTTTGTCCTCCTCTCCTTTTCTTTTTTCTAATTTAAATATTATATTTTTTTTGTTGATATATATATTTTTAAGATGTGCGGTTCCGGTGCTGGTCTTCGCACAGGTATAATTGCAGTATAGGTTTAGTTGCAATCCGGGGCCTATGTCATTGCCAACTTACCAATTAGTAGTTTTCGTATGAATTCGCCAAATCGAACTGCATCTGATTTAATGAATACCTAAATGAATTGTGAACTGCAGTACATTACTATAGAATGTAGAAATGGCAGCGATTGTTGCCCGCAATGTCCCACTAATAAATGAGGAACATTCGCTTGATCGCATTATGCTCGCAGTTTCAGCTGGACATGGTGGGTTCTTCTTTTTGGATGCACCGTGTGGAATTGGCAAAACATTCGTTATTTCGCTAATTCTTGCTGAAATACGATCAAATAATGTCATCGCATTGGCCGTTGCATCATCGGGCAGCAATAAGTTAAATTAAATTTTCGATTTTGTTATTTCTATATTCCGTTCGTCCACAGCGCTTCATGTCTATTTCATGCGTATACCTCATTCTTACATACATATGTACATACAATATAAACATTTTAACAAAAAGTAAGCTATGTCTACACTTGAAAGTTATTTATATGCCAAAACAACGTTTTCCGGGTCAACTAGTATATGTACATATATATATTAGTAGGAGGGGAATGCTCAGTGAGCTTAGCGAAAGCGTGGGAATGCTGACCATGCAATTAAGCTGTATGTGCATAAGTGGCCGATCGCATTACATTTGGCTTGCTTATATGCGTCGCAGCGTATTAGTAATTTGTACTTGAGTACAGTGAATATAAGCATATGTACTTATTACAAATAATTCAAATACAAACTTTAAAAATAAAATACTCACACCTTAGTACATATGTACATACATACATATGTTAAAAAATGTACTCAAAAACAAATATAGGGACACAAAAGAGGCGCCACACACACCTCACACATAACTATTATACCAATTGGGTTTTTTACGTCTAATTTATAAAACACGTATGCATTTTTTATCGGCTTCAACAAAGTAAGTTGCATTACCAAATTCCAATGGTATAAATAAAACTAAAAAATGTTGGATACGATTAATTACCACACCTAAATATTTATACACATTAAATACATAAAATTAACATATGTACATTGAATTAAATGGAATAATCACAACTATTAAAATAAATACCAAAAAGTTTTGGGACGCTAATGCCTTATTTGACGGGAAAAAAGCTAAAGTGGAAGCAATCTTTTTGCATTTATTTTTGTGCTTCTTTTGTTTATCCATTAATTGCGTCGTCGCGACAGCAGCTAGCCTCTCTGGAGCTTACTCCCACGTTCTTCCGCTGACTGCACGCAGCAGTTTTCTTGCCCCCTATCTGCCACTCTTCCACCATTCCCAAAGTAATATAGGAACAGAGGTATAAGATAAAATGTCCTGCGAAACGGTCCGGTTTATTTAACGTTGCAAGAAGCCAATTGATATTAGCAATCTTTCGATCGGCTGTTGTCTTTGCAACAAACGTGATAAAAATGAAATAAAGATCAGGCATTGCCAAAGCATGTGATGCATTTTTAGATCGGATTTATGAACTTCTTTAAAATAAATGTATCGCCAATAAAAGAAAAACAGATTAGAAAGCTTTAGTCGAGTTTGTTCATTACCAAAATCAAATCAGAATTTAAAAGCACATTTACATACTTTAATCATTATTAGAGAATTAAATGGCACATTTACATAGAAATGCAAAAAAATGTCGGCAAAGAAGAAAAATGTTGCTAAGGACATGTTGGTATAGCAACAGAAAAATAAAGACAAAGTTGCAAGGAACATGTTGAACAACCTATTGGTGCCGCCAGCACAAATCTTGAAACTTTAATAACTCCCATGTTTATTATCAGATGTGGCTCCATTTTCAGATAACGACCGCAAAAGTCCATTTATTCGATATCAATTCAACTACTAACGAAATTCACTATTACAGGTTAGTGTGTCCTTGTTTCCTGGTTTTGAGGGCGGACGTGGGTGTGTCAAAATTCTAAAACAAACTTCATCTGCGTAATATCGGCACATCTCTACGTGTGCATTGACACGGCTAGTGTTATGGATATTTTTAACGATGCATTGGTTTACAAAAGACCTAACTTGTTTTAAAAACATAGAGTTCAATCTCTATTCTAAATTTAAACAACGGTCCTTAAACTGTCTTCTCTCGCTACTTAGCGACTCGATCTAACTTTACCATGTTTAACGCGCAGTGTTATAAAAACTGATTTATAATTTTGTAAGCTTTAAAGGTAAGCATATTAGACATCCTTCCTCTCTTTCATTTGAAAGGATAACAGCAGACAATGATCAGGCAATCGTCGATCTTTTTGCTCAGTTTTTTTTTAACTAGTTTCTAGTTTAAAAAAAGCTATTTTTTTATCTTTTGGATCTTCAAGGTGTCAAATCAGTTTATGCTTCAGGTCCCGATGGAATACCAGGCTGCGTGCTTAGCTCCTGTGCCGATGCCTTATGCAATCGCCTTCCCATTCCACAAACCTCCCACTTTTCCCTTATTTGGTAGGAATCATTTCTCCACAAAAAAGGGAGCAAAAGGGATGCTAACAACTAAAGTGGAATATTTTACTTGTCAGCCATCACAATCTTTTCGAAAAACTAATCACTTAGCATTTGCAGCATCTATGTAGATCAGTCATTTCTCCAAGTCAACATGGATTTATTGGGCGAAGCTCACTTGTTTTATAATAAAGTGTGTCCAACAAAACTTTTAGACAGATGTAATTTATACTGATTTCAGTAAATTAATTGACTCCGTTAACCATTCCCATTCTTTTTTATCTAATTGGCAGCAAGGTAAGCTTTCCGGGTTACTTATGAGGACCCGCAATAGATTCATTTTAGTCCCTTGTCGTTTACAATATTAATTAAAGATCTGCCCAAAGTTTTGGCTAACTCTAGAATATTCAAGTACGATGATGACATCAATCTTAGCGGGCAATATAAAGTGTATGTTAAACAGATAGATCTTAATAACTTTCAATCATGGTGTCGTGTTAATTTATTGAACATAAGTGGCTCTAAATGCAAGATGATGACATTCTCACGAATAGCTCCATGATTCCTATATTCCATGTATATGCTGAACTGCTGGCTTCTATAAAGAATCATAACGAATAAAGCCAGGGGTAGGCTTTGATTTCTCAAATGATAGAGGAATTTGATGACTCTTATGTCACAAAGAATTTATACAGATCTTTAGTTCATTCTGGTGTCCACAATATGATGTGCACAGAAAACGCTTCAAATCAGTTCAAAAGAACTTTCTCCTTTTCGCTCTACGCAGCTTTAACTGGGATTCCATCCCAGCCATCCTTAGCCAACCGTAGAACCATGCTAGGTATTGCGTGGTATCCGTGGTGATGTGGAGAGTTCTGAACTGATAGGTCAGCTAAATTTCCACGTACCGAGAACAAATACTAGATCATTTTTACCTTTATTGTTGCGCCACTGTAGATCATCGTATGAAGTGCATAAACCGTTTAGAGTTTTGTGTGCATATTATAATGATATGTACCAAATAACCTCAAACGTAGACAGCCTTCCCAAATTAACAACTTGAATCTTAACTAACTTAGTACGTATGCAACCAAACAATTGGGCAGCACGCTAGTAGTTAATTTCCTCGCAAACTTTGCCTATACTTTCTCCTATCGCGCCTACTAACACTTAACCCTAACAAGCACAAGCTTCAATCAAAATTCCCTAGTCTGTATACGCATAGTTTTATATACTCATACCAACATACACACTCTCAGTGTCCGACCACGTGAAATTCTATCAAAAACGCTTTACCTGTCCGACGCCGACCTTGCTATCTCGGGTTAATGCCTTTAATGCCTTTAATGCCATCCATTAAATTTTATTAATGCCGATCCAATCACGGTTTTCTTTTGCCCACAGTCCGTTTGTAGCTTTACATTTTCTCCGTTGAAAATTGCAATGTATCCCTCTTCTGGTTCAAAAATCCTGGTTATGAGACCTACATTTCTTGTCTCGCATTCCGCTTCCTTTCCGCTGACCAATTTTTTAAACAACTCTCGTTAATCTGATTTTCCATTTTGTCGTTCTTACATATATATAAATTCCTGATTTTCGGACATTTCTTTTTATAATAGTACATTTCATCATTCTTAATTACTACGTATTCTGTTGTTATTATAAATTCTGTCTTATTCATTGGTAGTGGTATAATTCTATGTAAAGAATACATTTCTTTTTTAAAAACGGGTAACTTTATTGCGAATATTAGGTTTCTTTTATTCATTATTGGCTTAAGTTCTAAAAACTCGAACATATGCTCTTCCTACACTATCTGTATACCCTGATCTTCTAGCTCCTGTACGCATTTTTTGAGATTATTCCTATTTTTGCTAATAGCAAGCTTTCGGTTACCTCATTTAAAATTAACCCTAACATATCTATTGTTACCGAAATTCTGTCGATATATTCTAGACTATAAATCCTCTTGTCTTCTTCTAAAAATGTTTTGCTTATACCATTTTTATAATTATTTATAAACGTGGTTACCCTGCTGTGCTCTTCGTTTATAAATTTTGTCAGATTCTTAAACATCATGCTGAACTTACTGCCTGTCCTTTCCTGTGAATTCATGGCCTCTCTCAATCTCCTTTCCTCTTCTTCCATCTTCCTTAATTCCTCTTCTAACCTTTCTGCATCTTCTGCGTCTAGGTTTCCTGTTATGGACTTCACAACGGAACCTAACCCATTAATTAACCCTCTTGTTTTCCTTGTCCTGGGACATATCGTTTCTAACTTTTCTTAAATCATTTGTAACTTGTTCTGTAGTGCTTTAACGAGGTCTTTTGTCTTTGTATCCTCTACCACATCTCTGTGTGTTTTCCCTATGTTCTCTACCGCTTCCTGATATTCCTGTAGTCTTACTATATGTATGAATGTTTTGTGCGTTTGAATTATTTTCGCTGTGCCTAAGTTGATTTGTGCTAATGGTTCGTCTCCTTGTAATAGCCGCATGTCGAATCTCCTTTCTGCGGCCATGGTCATCGACCACCTGTAATTATTATTGTTCATTAGGTTTAGTTAATCTTCTAATATTTTCCTTGTAAACCTTCTAGGGTTTAGTTGATGTTAGTGTTAAGCCATTGTCCTCCAACACTTTGTGTTTTGAGAATCGAGGAGCAAGCTTATCTTTCCTGTTCTCTTTTCTGAATATTGTATGTCCTTCTTCTGTATTCTCTGCTTCTATTCTTTTACTCTTTTGCTGTTCTCCCCTTTCCTTGGGTAGATATAATTCAGCTTGGAATGCAGTAATTTTCTGTAAGTTATGCGTTCTACCTGTAAACAACTCCAGTGGTGTTAGTTTTGTAGCTGAATGAATAGCGTTGTTGTATGTTATGAATGCCTCATCCAGTACTTCCTCATGTTTGATGTCTAGTCTGTTTGTTTTCTTCGTATTGCTTATTAGTCTGTATATCTCCGTTATAGTGGAATGCAATCTTTCGACCGTGGAATTGCTCGACGACTGCTGAAAGGAAGTTGTATGCAGTTCCAATTCGTACTGCCTACAAAAATCCTTAAGCAAGTTGGAAGAGATTTCCACCCCTTGATCGCAGATTATCTTTTTAGGTACCCCGAATAAGGCCATGAAGTTTTTTATTGCCTTGACTATGTTCACGCTTTCTTTTGCTGGGATCGTCGATCCCCACGCGTATCTTGAGAATTTATCGATGATGGTTAATACATTTTTCTTGTTCACGGTGTCTCTGTTAAGCTATACTTGATCTTGTGTGGCTTCCTGTCGTATTTTTGCGTTTGGCAACTGTCGCAGTTATTTATTGTTTGCGTTATTGCCTGTTTCATATGCGGTAAGAACACCTTCCTTTTTAGGTGTGCTAAGGTCTCATTTATTCCTCTATGATTGCTTCTCTTATTCCTTTATGACCTGTTCCTGTTTATTTTTCTCAGTTATATCTGGCAACAAGACTGTACATCTTATTGCTCTATACAACTTACTATACGCAAAATATTTGCAGTATACCTCTTGAATTGTTATTACTAAGTCAGCTGGTATTAATAATGTTACTATTCTTTTGGGTTTTAAAATTTCCTTCAATCTACGGGTAATTGTTTCCTCATTAAACTTGTTTTCTGTCCAAATTATTCTTAGTTTATTCCTAAATGGAACTTGTTTCGCTACCCCTGATACTCTTCCTTCCTCTACAACCACATGGATATTGTATTCGTTCAGTGGTTTTTCCGAAATTGGGAATCCAAGTTGTAGGTCTTCCCCCGCGGAGTGAATCGTCTCTCCGTTTGTCGCTACCTCCGAAGCATTCCCTATGACTTTAAGCTCTGGTTGGATTCTGCTTAGTGCGTTCGCCACTACGTTCAAAGAACCATTCTTGTACACTATCTCGTAATCGTACTCCAACATTTGGAGTCTCCATCTTACGAGTTTAGAATCGGGCTCCTTTACACTCATTAGCCAAGTTAACGGCCTATGATCTGTGACTATTCTGAACTTAGTGCCAAACACGTAGGGTCTAAAAAAATGCTTAATTGCTCAAAAAATAACAAGCATTTCCTTTTCATGGTCGCGTAATTTACTTCTGCTCCTGATAACTTTCTACTAGCATATGCTATTGGTCTGTCTGTTCCCACATTTCCCTGGGATAAGACAGCTCTAATCGCATAATTGCTGGCATCCGTGGTAAGAATGAATGGTTTCTCAAAGTCGGGAAATTGCAAGATCGGGTCGTTACATAATAATGTTTTGCATACCTTAAACGTTTCTGTGTACTCTTGATCTATCTGTACAGGCTTCTTTCCTTTTAATTATCTCGTCTTGGGTTTTGTTATAGCCGCGAAAGCTCAAGAAGGATTTAATCTGCTTCCTAGTCTTGGGAATCTCGAATTTCTTTATTGCTTCAATTTTCCCTGGATTTGGTTTGATCCCCTGCTGGGTTACTACGTGTCCTAAATATTCTACTTCCTTTCTTAAAAATTCTGTCTTTTCTAATTGCAATTTGAAATTGGCTTCTGTAAGTTTTTTAAAAAACTTTCTCTAAGTCTGTGATGTGCTCTTGTAACGATGTTGAGAACACCATGATATCGTCCATGTATATAAGGCAACATTTCCCGAGTAATTCTCCGAAAATGTTATTCATCAACCTTTGGAAGGTTGCGGGGGCATTGATTAGTCCGAATGGCATCCGAACATATTCGAAATGACCCCCTTCTGCAGAGAAAGCTGTTTTCGGGATGTCCTCTTCTTTTACTTCAATTTGGTGGTATCCACTCGCCAAATCTAGTGTTGAGAAGTATTTTGCTCTTCCCAAGCTATCCAACACATCGTTAATTAATGGTAGGGGATATCTGTCTTTGATCACTTTTTCATTTAATTTCCTATAATCCACCACCATTCTCCATTTCCTTTCGCCGGAGGCATCTTTTTTTTTGGGCACCAGCCAAACCGCTGCACTCCATGGTGAATGGCTGTGCCTAATTATTTTTTGATCCAGTAACTGTCTTCTTACTTCTTGTCTTTCTTTAAACGCATATCTGTACGGCCTGGCATACACCGGAAAGTCAACATTCGTTCTTATTTGGTGTTTAACCGCGTTTGTGAAAGATAAGTTATCGCCTTCCATATGAAATACCTTTGGGTACTTCCTACAAATCCTCTGAAGCTCCCTAAGCTCCTCCCTATTTAGATGTTCCGTCCTGATCTTGTGGAATGGTATATTTGTGCTCCTGTTTCCTGTCTCTTCTATATTATTAAGCTCGAAATGTTCCTCCGTTTTAAACTCCAGAACCTTTAATGGTTCTTCCAAAAAAAACTCTTGGTCTATTTCCGCATAATTTGTTACCTCTAGGCTTGTTACCAGGCTTCGTCCAGCCACTGCCCTGTAAATACCTTCTGAAATGATCAAATCCCTCTTTACTGTGGTTTTACCTAACCAAAAATCCCCTTCGGTTACTTATACCGGAATAGGGATAATTCTTTTTATTCCTGCTTCTGTTAAGTGAACCTCACTTGGCCTGTTTTTGGCTAACTGAATCTGCAATTTGTCGCCTACCGTGTGGAACCGACCATTTTCTATGTCGATCACGGCCTTTAACTGTTGCAGTAAATCTATCCCTATTAATCCTTCAAAAAACTGGTGGAATTTGAAGAGTAACATTCTTATCTTCCCTATTCCTGCCAGTTCTTTGAAGGTTGGTATATAAGCTTCTCTCAAAATTTCATGAGATTGCGTCATTGTCTTGATTGA
>VNJM01000790.1:0-25543 GCA_008042475.1 Drosophila kanapiae | reverse complement strand
ACTGTAGAAATGAGAGAAATTTAAAGCCCAGCGCGTCGAACGTGTCATAACCGGCAATTCGGTCTTGGGCGTCGAGCAGATGCGTCACGCAGTAGCAGGTAAACGGCGACCCTTTTGTGTCCGGCCGAGAAAAAAGCGGATGCACAGACCAAAGAAGCGAGAATGAAGCTTCGGCAAAAGAGAAAAGACTTTTTGGACCGTGCAGCTGAAGCAGAACCTTCCCTTTATGGACCTGGAATCGATGATTCCATGTAAGTAAAAAAAAAATTGTTTCCCCTGTTTTATTCCGCTTTAAAACTTTAAACGCGTTTTTCTCAAAACCACTTTTTTGAAGTCGGTAGTCAAGATTTCTCAGCGACTATTGCACCGATCAACTTCAAATTTTGCACACTTCTTTTAGACATGTTTTTGTTGTCGTTGAACGAAGGATTTTAATTTTGTTCAATTACAACGCATTTTATAAGCCAAAATGTGGCCAAAATTTATGCCAAAAATAACACTTTTTATAAAAAACGCTATAAAAAATTCAATTTTTAATGAAAAAAGAAATCCTTCGTTCAAAGACAAGCTAGACACATACACTAACAGAAAAACTTTGGTTTTTTGATTTCAGATAAAAATTGACCGAGATTTTCTGCCTACCGTGAGGACACGATTTTTGGTGTGGTGCAATTCAAACCTGCCTTAACAACTCACTTTCAAATATTTTATCTTCAAATTTTGACAAAATGTTGTTCAAGTAATGTTCAATCAAGTACAATAAACAAAATTGGTAAAATTGTTGTGGGCTCTTTTAAAAAAATTCACGAAAATAGGGCTTTTTTTGTGCTTTCAGACCCTCGTAACCCCTTAAGAATCCAAATCGCGGACCAGAGTTATTCTTTCCAAAGAGCAAACGTTTAGCATATAAGTCGCAAGCATGGGAGTGACACGAGAAAATTTCATTCGCTTGCACTTAGAGCCGTTTCATTATACTGCACACAAAGCTTAACGTCAACTGCGTACATGAGCACTTAGATCTATCCAAAACTTTGTGCAGTCCATTAAAAAATAATGTAAACAATAAGGGACCCATGCGGTAACCCACAGGTAACCCGGAGAATATTAGATAAGTTATTTTTTAAGAGGACTTTCTGCGTCCTGCCAATCAGATAATTTGAGATCCATCTAAGAAGATCAACCGGAAAACCCAATAAACCGAGTTTCCTAACAAGAAGTGAGTGGTAAACGGAGCCAAGTGCTTAACTTAAATCAGTCTAAAATACATCTGTCTTATAGTTTTTTTGGAAGTTAGCTCCAAAGATTCGTTGATCTTAACCCAATAAATCCGTGATGACATGGAGAAAAGACTAATCTACAAAGATGATGCAAGTGGGGAGTTATAGGTTTTTCAAAGAGTTTTGGCATCCATTTTGCTACCTTTTTTTATGGAGAGGAATAAGAAATGATTCCTTTCAAATAAGGGGGAAGTGGGAGGTTTCTAAGGGTAATTTAAACAATTTTAGAAGGGGATGGCACAAGGCCTCGGCACAATACCTAAACACACATGGAATATCAGAATATTCCATCGGGACCTGGAGCATAAACTAGCTTAGCACATTGAAGATCTTAAAGAGAACTTTTGTCTAAGCTTAAACTGAAGATTAAGTTCGTTTTGGACATTTTTTATGAGTAGGACTGCTTTGATTCGGGTGTCGAAGAATAGGTAGTTTGAAAAAACTAAGCAAAAAGATCGGCGATTGCCGCATTGTCTGCTGTCATATTTTTAAATGAAAGCGGTAAATGTTGAAAAAATTATAAAACTGTTTCGGGTCCTGCGAGAACTTTACACCGCAACGAGTTAAATAGGTTTTATAACACTGCGCGTTAAGCATGGTACAGTTAGACCGATCCGCTAAATAACCAGATAAGACAGATTGAGAACCGGTAAGTTTGAATTTAGAATAGAGGCTTGACTATATGTTTTTGAGGCGAGCCAGCCTCATGGAGTCTTGTTTGAGATTGACGAATAGTATAACGATTAACCGTAGTTTATCGCAAGAATTCTGGGTTTGCCCGTCTTTTGCATTAGTTAAGTATACTGTAGATTAACATGAGTCTCTGGATTTATCGCAAAACTCCGTATTTTGCGTCAGTACGTTACTTACTATTGTGGAGTCTGAGACCCTGCATTCGCCCGGAACCGGATTCATGCTTGCGCGTATCTGGTGTAGATTTCGTCATGATTAATACATAGAGGAAAGCCTATTTCTAATAAAGAAACGCTCTAGCATGCATTACTCGTCCACACGGTCCACTGAAATACTACACATTTTCTGTGGAGGAAGCTCCTTTGCACTATTCTCATTTTGAGTGTGAGTTTGAAAAAACTTAGGTATTTTTACATAAATATGAGTACAAAAAAATTAAAATGAACACAAAAATGATTTTACTTTACAAAGGTTTTTTAAATCGATTTTTGTTGATGGTCTAAAGGTACGCGAACGTGGATATCGACAGTCACATCGAAAGTAGGATGATATGGATCTTCGGGCTGTCTCAGTGGCGGAACCCTGACCAAACTGACTCTTATTGGGTCAGAGACAAAGCAGAGATCAAGCAAGCGATCTAAAGAATTTCGTACATGGTTGACTTGAGACAGCGAAATGTCGAACAAGCCATTAATAAAGTCATGTTAAAAAGAGTATTTGAAGATTTGGTAGGAGACCAAGTAGCTCCAGCAATGTTAAAATCACCTAGAACTATTAATTGGTCTCTATCCGAAAGTCTACTGGAGACCGATTGGATAGCGGAAAGATGGTTCCAATAAATAGGAAGTTCCCACAACGGAGGAATGTAGGAAAATGTAATATAAACGAAACTACCTTTAACAGATAGCTTTACACAAAGGAATTCAACATCGTTGCATTCCTCAAAAACTAATAATTCTGACTTCAGTGTGAAATTCACCGCTATGAGGACACCACCACCTCGGCGGATAGGCCGATCCAGCCTGTATAAAGTGTACACAGCTGGAAAAACTTCGGAGCTAAGGATCTCCGGCTTTACCCATGTTTTTTTTTTTTTAGACTTTGGTTGCTTATTTTGAATCTTCTCCTACGAGACTAACAAAATGTGTTAAATTCTTAAAGTACTACATTATTCTAACAGTTTGTTAAACTGTATTTATGTTAGAAGGTCCTAATAATTGACGCTGGATGGGACGGTCGTTACAACGAATGCGGGAACGGTTACATACAAACGTTAATGCTCTAGCGAGGTGATTTGGGTGGGTTGACAGCTTTGTGTAGTAATTTTCCATTTAGTGCGCTATTACATCTCGAACGGAGAGTATATTCAAGTCTCTCTGATTGTTTCCACTCCGAACAAACCACGGTGCCCCAGTGATGGTTCTCAGAATCATTGCTTGGGCTCTCTGCACGATTTCTACGTTGCTGTTGCTGGCGCTCCCCCACAACTGGGAGCCATAAGTCCAGATTGGTTTCAAAACGGTGTTGTAGAGGAGGACCTTGTAGTCCAGACTGAGGGGGGAGCGGGAGTTTATAATCCAATGTAGACTGTTAGCCGTCAGCCTTAGGTGACTTCAAGAGTTTATGCGTGTTATTACCGAGCATTGTTTTGATTTTATGCATTAGGCCGTCAAGCCATACTCTGTCGAATGCTTGAGAATTCCCTATTTTCGAATGGACTTCGGATTTCTGATGTTATGCGGTTCACCTGTTCGATAGTTTGAAGTTTTTCGCGATAGCCGAATTGATGTGCTGGGATACTATTGTGTCTTCTAAGGTATGGTATGATTCGGGTTAGGAGACATTTTTCGAAGAGTGTCTATCAAAACACGAAAGTAAACTTATTGGTCTGTATGAGGGGGTGAGCGTGTGGTCTTTTCCAGGTTTTGGTATCATTATGATCTCTTTGGGAAGCAGCCCAGTCTGGTCATCGCGTTGAACAGCTGGCATATGGTACCAACAGCGCATAGAGGGAGTTCAATGAGCATTTTGGGAGTTATTAGATCGCAGCCTGGAGATTTTCTCGGTTGTAGCTGCTCTTTTATAATTTTTATGACTTCGCATGGACGAACACAATAACCTGGCATACAAACAAAAGGCTATCAGAATAGGAAATAAGTATAAAGTTTGTTAATTTTGAAGACGTAGAAGGCTAAATGGTCTGGTCTGGCCTAGGAAGACTTATTCCTATAGACCGCCTTTTCTTTTTCATTGCTTCGAGCTCCTTAACAACAACATACTTTGGCCAAAAGCTATCAGAACATATCGTGCTAAAGATCTCGTTAGGGACATTTATTTTGAAAGATGAAATATCCCTGGCATAAGAAAATTTGAATTTTTCTACATTTATTTTTAATTTTTCGGCTTTTGTCTTGCCTTGAGTATAGGCAAAAACATCGTCAGATGTTGGATTGGAAAGCCGCGAAACAAATATATGTTTCGTAGGAGGTACTACTATGAGTGTTTTTGGCATCACAGACTGATTGTCTATGTTGCCAATCGGGGCCGGTAGTTCGGACCTGCCACTCTGGGGAATTTTCGGGACTGGGTTCTGCTGGGTCGTTGATTGTGACCCCTCAGCGGACAACCCGGAAATTACTGGGGGCGCACTTGGCGTGCACAATGTTGTTGTAAAGCCAACATCCGATCGTAAGATCGCCAATAGCAATTGGTTTGACAAAACAGACAGTTACACAAGACATCCTAGCTAATTACCCCTGTACCTGTGTTACGTTGAGAGTGGTGCAACGAGTGATAAAGAGAGAGAGAGAAAGGGAAAGAAGGCAAGAGAGCGGCGGCGTGCAGTGAAAAAGAGAGCGTGGGAGTGAGCTTCAGAGAGGCTAGCTGCTGTCGCGACGACGCAATCAACGGCTAAACAAAAGAAGCACAAAAAGAAATGCAAAAAGATGCAAACCAAAACAAACAAACACAACTAAATTGGATTAAGTAAATACAATAAATATCCAACACAGAAAGCTGCATGCACACACGTAGTGAACGGGAACTTTAATAAATTTAAAAAAGATAATTTAAATAAAACCCCGGCGGTTTAAAGCAAAGATTAGTAACAAAATCGAGAGCGCAAAAAAAAACACGACCGTTCATTTTGAAAGAGAATAGATGATATGATATATATCACCAATTTAAATTCAATACATAGTACTAATAAAAACTAGACGAACAAACAAAAACAATATATATTACAAAAAATCGCGCAGTTTATATAATATCATTCATTAAAGTTTAATGCACAAAAAAATATAATCTATAAGACCGCCGATTTTGTAAATATTTTTTTTTGCGTTAAATTTTATTTAATTGGTCAATTTTTTTTTTCGAAATATATTTAGTTTTAACTCTATAGAAATTATACTAAAACTTCATATGGAATGATTGGACTTTGTCCAATGACCATTTAATAACTTTTGAACAAAGTAATTTAAAACTACAAGAAGATGCATATGCAAGTAACTTAGTGCTCCTATTGCAGGGTACTTGTTGAAAGTTCCATCACCAACCATACAGCTATAGACTAGTCATTTCATACAACGAAAATGGACACAACAATTTTAGCGACAAGCAAATAATGTAAACAAAACAAAAGCACATGTATTAATCAGCTGTTTTCTTTTCTGCCCGCTCCTGTAAAAATCAAACATCGGTAGGGTATGCAGGCACCATCCGTTCACAGAACCCCAAGAACAGATGATTTGGTTTCTGTTTTTCTGAACCTCTTAGCAGTAGGTGGTGTTTTAGTTTCACCGACGGAAAAATGTTCTGTTCCTATTTCTGAACAAATACCAAAAGTTTGATGAAATATTAAAAAAAATAATATCACACATAATATTATTAATTTTATTGGTAAACCAAAAGTGAATACGCCCATATTGTTACGGTGAAAAGTAGCAAAAGACAACATTTTCTTGCTGGCTTCGAAACGAAATAACCACGCATACATGCTTCCGTGTATGTGAATGCATGAGCACGCACACATACAAAGGCCTATTTAAGCGCACGACAACCCTCTTTGAGATGCGCCTCTTTGCGAATGAACTGATCTGAACGGTCGATGAGAGCAAGAGCGTAAAGAGAGAGAGCAAAATTGCCGAGCATTGTCGAAGCTGCGGGGCCTGTCGCATACGGCTCTCTTGGGCTATATGACTAGTCTATATACTGTATGGTTGGTTGTGTTCGTATCATTTTCATAAAAGACAATAATAAAACAACTTAATACTCAAATGTATAAAACATACATATATGTATGTATAAAAACATAAAAAAAATTATTTCTTTGATGTCTTTTTTCCAGCACCCGAACGTGTACGCTTTTTGGTAGGAACTCTTCTGCGTCAGTGGTTATAGATTGCAGCCTTATTAGAAACGGTGCCTAAGTGAATTCACAGTTTGACTGGTTGTGAACACGATATTATACAAAATTTGGTATGTTCGCACAATGCGTTAGTGATTCTCATCTGAACTAGTTCGATTTTTATATATTTTACACATACGGATAAATTTTAAGAGTTTTATCAGTAGTTAAAGAAAAAAGTTGTTTTTATTTAAAGTAGTTTTGAGGAAATTTTGTTGTGGAGTTAACTAGTTTGATAAACATGAATTTATCTAAATTTATTTAGTACTAAACTCCACTAACCTCCACAGTAATATACAGACTTGCATACATGTATTTATGTATTTGTAAATATGTAAATAGCCAAACAATAATTTACATTCATAAAGTTCCCAAAGTTCTAGTTACAATCAAATTTTAAATATGTATGTATGCAATTTTTTTATAATTATTAACTTGTTCCGATCTAAGTGACGTCTTTCAAATTACTTTTATACATACATAGATATGTACATATCCATATATATAAATGTATATTTCGTGTTTATATATATACAAAGGTATATGGTGTATGTACGTTTTGTGTGTATTGTTGTTGTATGTGTATTGTATATGGTTACAGTTTACTATTCATACCCATATAATAAACCAATATGTATTCCTACTACAGAAAAAAATTGGAGCTGTTCCATCCACGGATTCTTTGACTGTAAAGTGCCATGTTAATGGACTACAGAATTTCGCGAGTACACATCAGAAAAGTTATATATTATAAAAGAATGAAAGTTATTGAAAATCTGATAACAATGCTCAGACAAGCTGAATTGAGCTATATGATTGCACCTCTGTTTTCCATACGCATTTTCATAAATAAAGCAGCTAGAATTATTAAGCTATCGAAAATTGCAATAAGACAGAATACCGCTTAAGAAAAATATTTCGTCGAAAGTGTTACTATTTATTTTGGTTATTCGGAATATGTTAGTAAGTCATATTTGAATATTTCCTATTTCGCCAAACTGTTCAAAAAAAAAATGAAGTTATTAGAGAGCTCACGATTTGAGGCAATCAACAATGCTCTTTCTATACAAACAAGCGGTATCACAATCTTTGGACGCATTGAAAGTTATTCATGGTACGTTTATTTCAAAGACTTAAAAAATTTAAAATTTTTATAGGATGTACTTATGTATGTATGTATATTGACCAATAGGTCTGCAACAAAGTGAAGGGGGTTGACCCATGTGACGACTAAGTGATCAGAATCATAAAACTATGAAAAACTATTAAATTAAATTTCTCAGAGCTGTAACTATCTAGCAACATCGGATATCGAAAAATATTTGTAACCACTTACATATGTATTTTGCAAAAGAAGCGATTTATGACAAAAAATGTTTACGATTTTTTAAAACGGTCACATGAGTCACATTTCCAGACTCTTTGATCCCTTTGATCTGTGTACTAATTATTTTTGCCAGTAATATATGTTTGTTTTCAGCAGTACAAAATTGTTATACAAATATATAACATATATTTATATATATATATATATATTACATTTCTAAATAAGATAACATTTTACTTGAAATTTTTCGGTTTGCGTTATTCCGGAACCATGTGTACACCCTTAATGGGCGCGTAGTGGCTCCTTTAGGTCCCGCTGCTCTTTCCACTATATTTTTTTGAATGGCGCCAGCAAGTCGACGCAGACGACCGTCGCTCTTTGCCAGCGATCCTTAAAGTGTTCAACATCAGCAAACAAATAAAAACTTTTTACAATTTGTCCTATAAGTTCTTCACAACCAAATTTTGTTTATATACCAAGTTTTGAGGCCGAGGGTGGTCTAGCTTTAGTTATTCCGGGTATATGGGCTAATCCTGAGGTCGCAAACGTACGTTCTTACGCAATTAGTGCAAAAAATTAAAGCAAAGAACATTTTCTGAAACTTTTTTTTGTTTCCGATAGCATTTGGTGAGTTCTTTTCTTTGTGTAAATTATGGTTCTAATGGATTTTCATTTCATTTTCATAATATTGGCAAAAAACTTGAGGTCGCGAACGTACGAAATGGAAGTCGGTTTTGGCTTGTTCTAACAAAATAAAAAAACCTGCGAATTGGAATGGAATATTTTAATGCAATAACTTTACTTTTAAAATAGAGACGTGTAGCTTTCTATCGAGTCTATTCCCAATTAAATATCTCCTTTAGTTTTTTTTTAAAATTAAATTAAGTACGGGTCGCGAACTTACGATTTTTCCTTATATAATATATTTTGTTTTTGTTGTTTACCCCTTTGTTTTTATAAATAAATTTAAATTTTCGTAAAAAACATGTTTCACCAATTCTTGAATAATACATTTTTTTTGCTTAAATTGTTTGGCAATGCTCTTTCTACCTTTTTATGGCCTTTCCCAAAGTTTGCTTACAATTATACTCCTTCTCGTCTTCTTTTAATTGAGCTTCTCTTTTCTCTATAATGTATCAGCCATTTTCGTTCTTTTTCTTGCATCTGCTTAAGAATTGATTTATTTGGGTTGCTTGCCAATGCTAAGCGGCGTTTTCTAATTCTCTCAGCTGATTTTACACGCAATACTTTCAACTTCTGTGGATCGTTTTTAATTTTATTTAAATAGCGGGTACGTTTGTCACTTCTTTTATCCATCTACAAATATTTATAAGTTTGTTAAACCAAAATAAAAGTTAAAACAAAAAATTATAATACATACGGTTGCGATTTAGTAGAAAAAGAGCAAACACATCATATGTTTTCCTTGAGAAATAAATAAATCAAAAAATGTCTTTAAAAGTACAAAAAAGTGAAAATTACATTTTTTGACTTTTCGGCTGAGATATGCTATGAATCCAAAATATGAAAATTTTGATATTTATTTATGAAAATACAAAAAAAGAATCGAGGAATATGGACATTTATTTTTTCGGTCCTGGTTTACCATCTGCCGGATTAACTCATATTCGACCTGGCCTATAAAATTCACGTGGTTAGCTTAAGCTGTGGTTTAAATTTCATGTGGAAGTATTAAAAACTTCTAGTTCTGCTGCGTGTCAATTGAAAAATTACGTTTTAAGAATAAAGCGAAATCATACAAATTGACTGGATGTTCCTAAGGTCCGGACAGAAGGGCATGACTGTATTGACATCAATTCACTAAAAATTGGCATATGCAACCGTTTTTGTATCCGCCATAATGGACCCCTATTTTTGTACCTCAAGTTCGTAATCAGCAACACCAAAAACCTATAAATACTGATGATGCTCGTCATAACTTCTCGAAAAAGAACTTAATCTTAAAAAAATTGATATTAACATTAAAGTCGTTTTACTCGAAACATTGTTTTTTCTTCACAATTCCCATAATAGGTATTGTTCTCTGATCCTATTTCTTTGAATCAAAAACCGTTTCACAGAAAATCTTTTTTCTATGACTTATTCCTAAAATTGGCATAACAAATCATTTTTAGTTATTTAGATAGCGATATTACTGTATAAACTGTACTTTACTGTACTGTACTGTATGTATATGTACATACATTCGGCCTGCTAGATATTGAATAGCAGAAGCTCTAGACGATAGGTTGCTCGCTTATAAACGCCTTTCTTAGTCGGAACTACGGCATCGCGGCCTTTGTTGTCTGCTCACTGGACTGATTCCTCGACGAGGCCGAGGGGTCACTGTTGCGTCGGGCTGTTGTCCACGTGAACAAGGACGACATTCGTAATTTCTAGATAGCGCACCTATTATGGACTCTATCCGAAGGTATATTGCAGACCGACTGGATAGCGGTATACACCCTAATGTGTATGTGAATGCATAAACACGCACACATACAAAGGCCAATTCAAGCGCACGACAACCTTCTTTGAGATGCGCCTCTTTGCGAATGAACTGATCTGAGCGGTCGATCCGAGCGAGAGCGTAAAAAGAGAGAGAGCGAAATTGCCGAGCATTCCCGAAACTGCGGGGCCTGTCGCATACGGCTCTCTTGGGCCTGTCGCTAAAAATTTTTGGTTCCATTTTCGTTGTATGAAATGGGAAGTCTATATGCTGTATGGTTGGTGGTAGCATCCTGAATCGTTGAGGAAACCAAACAACTCATCGTGGATCTAAAGTACAGGCGTTCAGATCACGATGCTGACTTTTATTTTTTTTTATTGTTTTTTGTTTTATTTGATTGTACAAACCAACAAAACCATTTCTTGTATTGTTTTTATAGAAGTATTTATTGCATTTACATTATGTTTCTTTCTTCCTTATCTCCTCCTGAGTTCCCAAGGAAGTGCTTGTCCAACAGTACCTCCAGGGATTCTTTGACTGTCGTTCCTCTGACTGCAGGCTTGTTTATTTGATCTTGCCTCACCTTGCGTAATCCTTATATCCACTATGGGTTCGCAGTAACTTTGTCAGGACTCCTCCTTGGTAAACGGCTTTTTGGTATACTTTTTGTGATTTTTTTCACTTTTTATGGTGACCATTTCTTGGATCCATTGCTTGTGTTGAAGGATTTTCGTGCTCTAACTCAGTGAGATAACTAAGTGCTTTGGTCCTTTTTGGACCGCCTTTTTGCTGGATAAGCGTCCCTTTCTTGCTGTTGTTTTTTGCTTTGATAGTTTTAGCCAACTGAGTCAAACCTATGTGGTGTTTGGATTAGGGAGTGCTTATGCTGATTATGAGTGCTGCGATATCCTGGCATGACATTAGCACCTCTTCCTCATCGATCTCCGAAGCTAGCTTAAACACCCGCTTTGTTCGGCCAGGCATGCACAGACGTCCAGAGGGCTGGTCGGGCTTGGAAAAAGTCGACCGTGATTTCGACCCAACGGGTCGCGTAACTCTCTTTATTTGAGGGGTGGTATATTTACTTATTAAACTCGATCGAGAACCTGCTTCCGGCCGAGGAACATGTAAAAAACAGTAACTAAGCTATAGGTGCGACTTTCGATACAAAGTAATTCGATACCGACAAGTGCGGTCGTTTTTTATGAAATTGCAATAAAATCGAATTATAAAGATCTGAGTTATCTAGCAATAAAATTGATATTTTATGTAACTTTTTTACATATTTAAATTTAAAACTTTTTCAAATAATACAAAACAAGTAAACAAATTTATTTAGTTAATAAAATAAACTGTTTTTTTAAATTTTGTTGGTGTCCTAGCTGGAATAAAAAGATCTACGTGCACGCACCGTAGATTATTGGGCTACACTTATAACAGGGGATGTTGCGGAAAAGTGGTTAACTTTAGGAGTTCAAATCAGGAAGATACGCCCTTGTCGTTTTTATAACTAAATATATTCCCGTACCTGGTATCTCAGAGGCGAGCACATTCGACTGAAAATTTCTTACTTCGAAATTTTTTAATGTAAAAAAAATCGTGCTGACATTTTATGTTCCATGTTATACCTCAAGTTGTAGACACCCCATTTAGTCGTCCAATGTTTTTTTTATTTGTTATATTTGCGTTTTGTGTATATAACGTGTGACTAGTGCTAATGCACAATTAAAAGTTTTTTATTTTAATCGTTAGGAAGAACTTTTAAACTTTTGAAATTAATATCGGCGAACTTGTTCATGTACAAATATTCATTTTTTATAGTTTTGTAAGTAGGACTGCTCTCCACATCTAAGTAAGTAATTCAATACAATTAAATGGTATCTTAGCTCGAGGCATAAAATAAAACACGAAAGGACAGCAGGATTTATTTTACTTCAAAAATTGTATTTTGTTTTATAGGAAATATCTTAACTTGAATAATTTTTTTTATTTGTTGGTCCAGTTTTTTGTTCAATATTTTTGTGAAAAAATCTTTTAATTCTATATAAATGTATGTGTATTTTTATATATATGTATATATGTGAAAAGTTTTGAGATATCTTAAGCCTTTTGACAACAATGTCTACTTAAGATGTAGTCACATTATTCTTATTGCTCTTTACCTGTTTTCGTGCAAAACTCGTACCGTACAGATGCGGCAATAAACTAAACTTCAGTCAATCTTATTCTTCCACAGTAGCGAAATGTACAGTTACTAACAATGCTGCAAATCTAAGCAATCTCAACAAAATTTGAATATGATTTACTTTTTTTGAATTCCCGCAAATCGCTATGTTTTCATAGTTTACACTAGTATGGCCCCTTAAGCATTTATGTACGTATATATGATGTTAAAAATGCTACTGTAGATTTCAAAGAATGCATCCCTAAAAAAAGGTGTATTTCGAAGGTGAATTATCCAAAACTTAAACAAGATCGGATACGAAGATTGAAGACACGAACCATGTGTTCGTGAGCATGAACTTTTTTTGTTGGGTGATTAGAATTGAGTAACAATTTTTGTCTCTGAGCAAATCTGAGCAATTGTCTCCCTTCATAACCCATCTGAAAAGGCGATGCTCTTATGGCGTGATTTTTCCTTCTGCACACACACGAAATTCATTCGTGCAACTTTAATAATAACCGTCGGATTTTATACTTATATACATTATTTATCCATATGTACATTACGAAAAAAACAAAAAAAAAAATTAAATTTTATGAAAATGTTATCTTGATCAACTTAGCTTTTTGATGCTGATCAAGAGTAAATTAATTTGTGGTTTTAATAATTTTAGAACGCGTATTTTGTTGCAAAGGCAGATCTTTGGTTTTTATTTATATTATATTACTTATATATTTTTAATTGTTTTTAGTAAAATGGTTGCTGCAGAAAAGGTTTTGTATAAGCGATTTACGGCTGAAACTCATGGACATGACCTTCAGGCACTATCACCACCTCAAACGTTGACCGACTTTTCGCCTAACTTCCACCGAAACAACAGTCAATCGGGAGATGAGGGTATAACTCTTTGTGATACGATCTCCAGAAAAACATTGTTTTATCTAATTGCAACTTTAAACGCATCATTTGAGCCAGATTACGATTTCACTGAAGCAAAGGTAAGACAGATTTTACTATATTCTGCACATTGAATTCAAGGCATATTGGTTAGCAAAAAGCAAAAATTGTTTTCAAAGGATGGGTCTAAACCAGGGCCGACCAAGAAGAGAGCAGGACACCAAATTCGTTTGTGTTACTAGAAACCGTCCGTGCTAGGCACAGGACACCCAGAATAATCGACACCCAGAATAATCGAACGTTCATTACAGCGTCTAAGATTTTGTGTGACATGAATAAGGTCAAACAAAGTTTTTCAAGCTAAGAGCGTGATTCAGAAAAATGCATTATAAGAAAATGGCATGAGAACCTTTTTTTAAAATCAAAGCTAGAAACCACTAATAAGGTATTTTATTAAAATGTCCTGATTTTTTCCAAGAAAGAATAAGTCTTTCGTTAAGCTCAAAAAAGAAAAAATTAGCAAAAATTAGAGAATGGCTTACAAAAGCAAAACCATAATAAAAATATTGAAAAACTTGGTATAAGGGAGGGATACTATCTGTTTTATTAGTATTAATATATATATAGTTTAAAATGTTGGACCCCAGGGACAATATGCCCCAAATAAGAATGAAGAGATTATCGAATAGGTTGGATCTTCTGTTATCTAGCCATTTCCGTGTGTCCGCCCGCCCGTCCGTCTGTCTTTTCGTTTCTACGCACACTAGTCTCTCTGTTTTTAAGGTTTGCAGATATAAGTCGGAAAGAGCTAAATCACACGTCTATATCATATAGCTGGCAGAGAAACGACCAGGAAATTAAAAAAAATATATATATTTCTTGTATTAAAATCATACGAATATATCAGATAGCTGCCATAGAAACGATTAGTAAACTTGTTACAGAACATAGGACAATTCTGAAAGTTTTGTTTTTTATTTATAAATGTTTTATACATTATATCTAATCTATTCAATTGAAGTCTGCAAGGGTATACTAACTTCGGGGTCTCGAAGTTAATGCTAATGGGTGGAAGGTGTATTAGTAAGTAAATAAAAACAAACTCTTCAGTTGAGTTCTGTATAAAAACTGATTTAGGAAACTACCCTGCTTAGGAAACTACACTGAAATTCTTATTCTAATCTTATATATGGCCTACGCAGAGACCGCAACTGCTTGCCTTTGCGGAAGGGTTATCTTTTTACTCCTAAGGCGGAACTCTTAGTACTCATAGTGTGATTATATTTTGCTGCTCTTACAGATTACAAGCATCTGCACTCCTTTTGGTTTAAAATATCATATATATATAGCTCTTAATCGATTTAGTGACACACTGCACTGAGCACTGAGCTAATAAAATCTTATACTTTAGTTCTGTTCATCTTAACAATAGTAAATTAGTGAAAATATAATAATTGAAAAATAAAGTAAATAAAAATGATCTGGACTGATACAGTTTTTTTATTTTTGTTTCATTTATAATTTAGAATAAATATTTTAAATGAAATGAAATTTTTTATGAAAAAGGTATATATGCAAAACATTCTTCATATATTTTAAATATAAAATTAACACGATTTAAAAACACTTCACTTGTTTTTGCAATGGTTATTTTTTATTCGTTAAGCTAAGAAACGTTTGTTTAGTTTAATAATAATTTGTATTCCCTTATTAAACTAAAATCAAAATTAATACAAAAAAAAATTCCCCCCATCGCCTTAACCAGCACGTCGCTCACACATACTC
This sequence comes from Drosophila kanapiae, assembly GCA_008042475.1. Classification (NCBI taxonomy): domain Eukaryota; kingdom Metazoa; phylum Arthropoda; class Insecta; order Diptera; family Drosophilidae; genus Drosophila; species Drosophila kanapiae. The sequence continues at coordinate 10,543 of VNJM01000790.1, read as the reverse complement.
ACAAATGCCATTTACACCAATGCATTTTGAATGCAAATACGAAAGCTAAAATTAGAACAAGCTAATCCAACTGCTTCTTTCCCCTCGCCAACAGGCGAATGACAGGCAAAGCATTGGAAACATGCTCTCTATATATTTCTATACTCTTTGTTCGTACGTTCCCCCCTCCTTTTTCCTGTAGCATTTTAGCGTTTCATCGAAAACAGATTGAGCCCTGAATAAGCCGTAAGAAGTTGCATTTAAAAAACAAGAAAGTAGAATAGCTTAGGATGCATCGAGAATCGATCAATTTTACTTAAATGGTTGAGTTGAGCAGCTGTTTCTTCAGATCAGTCGCGCAAGATCCCAAAAGGTTCCGTGTTTTCATGGTACCCTGTACAATTCCGGTTTGAAATCGCCCCCCTCCGAAACACAATTAAAAAAGAATCTTTCCTAAAACATGTATATGTAAATCACTTCTCTTTCTGATTTTTTTTTTAATTGATCGATCGCTTCTATCGATATAATATTTCGACTTTTATAAAGTTTTATTTTTTCATTTTATATTTACAGTTTTACATTTCCTTTACATTTACTTATTGTTGCTTTGGCTTTTATTTTATATAAATCATTTTATACATCATTATGAAATGTTAGACTTGCTTTTATGTGAGTAAGACTATGATGTCACGAATGCTCTTTCCGACGAACCACTTAAAAGTAGTTGGTGTTTTAGTGACCTTTTTCCCATCTCAAAATATTGATTTTTATTCATTCGGATAAATACATATATACAAAACATTTAACTGGGGATTTGTATTTTTAAACAAATATAGTGTAAGCTGAAATATTACAAAAATATAGTAAAACCCATAATATTATTATTTTTATCATTACCGCAATAGTAAATACGGCCATATTGTTAGGGTACCAAGAAAATTTGCAAGACTTAATATTCTTGCTTATTTTCAAATTAAATAAGCACGCATTTTTTTTTTTAACATTTTAATATAAATTTAATAAAATAATATATAATATAAATAAACTGATTACGTAATCATTTTCTAAGACCACCCTCCTTTCTTAAAGTTATCAAACATAATCAATTTGCCGACCCCCTCCCCCTAGTGTAATTATTATAAAGCAAGATTTGTAAACATAGTTGCCAGTGTAATACAATAAATTAACAAAGAAATGCATTAGTCGAAGATTCAATTGACCCTAAAAAACTGAGCTAACTAACAGCCAATTTATAAATAACATGAAAAAAATAAATGAATCTCGCAATTTTTAGTAACTTTTCATTATTCGCATGATCTAATTTCTAAGGTTTACTTAGTTCATTTTGTTTAATTTCATTTTTGTTAAAATTTTTGTTAAAACTTCACTAATTAGGTATTTTTCTCCATCGGCGTCCGCATGTTAGTGAACGCAAATATTTATTCGATCAGACGGTTTCTAATCGATAGTTTCTTATGTAGTTAGGTACCTTATGTATAATATACATCATAATATTAACTATTTACATTCGGCTGACCTGCCTACAGATCGACTACGATCTACATACAAAGAGCAACTACATTATTAACATTACTAATGCAAGGCTTCAGGCCAGCAGGTTCTAAAATGATTCTGGAAGGCAATTGCGTTAACTGGCAGTTGGCAATATCAACAACTTATCGATCATTATCAAAAACATGGCCTATCTTATAGGCTCCACGTTACTTTGGAGAAAATGTCTTATTGACTCCTGCGAGGGGCTCTATATGGTTGTTATTTGAATGAAAGTTAACGGATGTTTTTTCACGGACTTTTACGATATCTTTAAGTTCATCGTTGAATTTATTATCTAAATATTTAGAAAGCTTATCAAGTATTTTTCCATTTTGCTTTTGCATTACTGCAAACAATAGGCCACATCAAAGAGAGCTACCCATTTTTGACCAAAGTTAATTTTTGTGATCATGATAGTGCGAGACAAGAAACTTAGAAAGTTAACATGGTTTTCTGCTTTGGTATTTTAACAGGGCCTATGCTCATGCTGGTTACATCGTCGACGATGTAAATGGAATCGTTACCCGCAACGAGCAACCTTAAAAATTTTTTTCTTTTATTATGAACATACCTTATTTTTTAATTATTAATTTACCTAAACAAATCTTCAAGATTAAAAACTATTATTATTTTGTTACATGCACACAGAAAGAAAATAAATGCCCCTAACGAGATCTTTAGCACAATATGCTCTGATAGCTTTTGGCCAAAGTATGTTATTGTTAAGGAGTTCGAAGCGAAGAAAAGAAAAGGCGGCCAATAGGAATAAGTCTAGGCCTAGGTCCTAGGCCAGACCAGACCAGACCATTGTGCCCTGGTTGAAGGCGGAGATCCTTAGCTCCGAAGTTTTTCCAGCTGTGTACACTTTATACAGGCTGTCCTCATAACGGTGAACTCCACACTTCACACTGGGAATTATTAGTTATTGAGGAATGCAACGATGTTGAATTCCTTTGTGTAAAGCTATCTTTTAAAGATAGTTTCGTTTATATTACATGTTATTACATTCCTTCGTTGTCGGAACTATCTTTCCGCTATCCAATCGGTCTCCAATGGACTTTCGAATAGAGACCATTTAATAGTTCTAGGTGATTTTAACTGGTCTGCTACCAAATCTTCAAATACTATGTTTACTACCGCACAACATGACTTTATTAATGGCCTCTTCGACATTTCGCTCAAGTCAACCATGTACGAAATTCTTTAGATCGCTTGCTTTATCTCTGCTTTGTCACTGACCCAGCAAGAGTCAGTTTGGTCAGGGTTCAATATTGGGACTGCTTTGGAGTGCAAATCTGATCGGCCACCTAAAAAGGTCCACTGCTTTCGCAGGGTGAACTTTGGAAGGCATAAAAATTTTATATAAGATTTTAATTGGTCCGATCTCTATATGTGCACTAACGACTGTGTTCCGTTACACTATCCGTCAATCTCTAACAAGCCTCCCTGGTTTAAAAAAGAGTTGACTCGCCTAAAAACAAAAAATCCAATCTCTACTCTAAATTTAAACATACCGGTTCTCAATCTGTCTTATCTCGCTATTTAGCCGCTCGGTCTAATTTTTCCGTGCTAAACGCTTAGTGTTATAAAAACTATCTAACAGTTTTATAATTTTGTCAACACTAAACGTAACATCCTTCATTGCTATCATTTGAAAATATGACAGCATACAATGATCAGGCAGTCGCCGATCTTTTTCTCAGTTCTTTCAAACTACTTATTCCTTGTCAGTCGATTCAAGCCAGACCTATTCAGTCCTAGTTTAAATGAAAGTTCTCTTCTTTTGGATTATTTATTAATGACCTGCCCAAAGTTTTGGCTAACTCTAGAGTGCTCATGTACACATATGACGTTAAGCTTTGTGTGCAGTATAAAGTCAGCTCGGACTTACAAACAGATCTCAATTCTTTCAAACATGGTGCCATGTTAATTTATTAAACTTAAATGGCTCTAAGTGCAAGCAATGACATTCTCTCGTGTCACTTCCATGCTTGCGAATTATATTCTAAACGGATGCTCTTTGGAAAGAATCACCCTGGTCGACGATTTGGGCGTCCGCCTGGATCCTAAATTCGACTTTATAGATCATATTTCGTGCATGGTGAATAAAGCCAGTGGTGTGCTTGGATTTCTAAAGCGGTGGTCGAAGGAATTCGATGACCCTTATGTTACAAAAACTTTAGCTTAACTTCATTAGTTCGTCCTATCTTGAAGTATGGCTCGTGGTTTTGGAATCCACAAAATTATGTCCACAGAAAACGCGGGATTCAGACCGAAGGTTAGCCTCTTACACAAGTAGACTTCTGCTAATTAACCTACCATCCTTAGATAACCATAGAACCATGCTAGGTATTATATTCATTTATAATTTAATCCGATGTGATGTGGAGAGTTCTGACCTGATAGGTCAGAAAAATGTCCACGTACCGAGTAGAAATACTAGATCTTTTTTACCTTTAGTGTTGCGCCATTGTAGAGATAATCGTATAAAGTGCATGAACCGTTTAGAGTTTTGTGTGCTAATTATAATGACATGTACCCAATAACCTCAAACGTTTACAGCCTTATGCATTAGGCGAAAAGGCAAGCAGGGCTTGGTAGGCCAAATTCGAAATAGAATTGAGCATTGCGGGTTCCACTGTCAAACTGCGGGTGCTACCGATGAAACCCGCCATTCGACATCTTTTTTTTTTGTATGAGGTGCGCTCTCTAACCTATGTACACTAGTCGGCATAATTATTTTGACTATTGAACTTAGCGTTGCTTGAAATCGTCAAATAACGGTGCGAAAACGAGGCGCGAAACAAAGAATCTATTTTTAGCTATGTGCATGTCAAGTTTTATTTCGATTACCTTTTGCAGTGATAAGCGCAAAACAGATCTCATTGAAGACCAAATCCTTGTACGGGAATTTAAAAAAAAAAATGTTATAGCCCCAATCCGCAGCAGATCAGTTTAATTTGACAGCTCCTTTGAGCTTCTTTGATTATAATTCATCAAAAAATACATTTTTTGTAAGATTACCACTGGCAAAAAGGCAGAAAAGGAAAAAAAGTAAGGCAGGGTGGAGACTCTGATGTTCTGGGGATGAGTGGCGTATTACGGACTGGGTGACTTCGTTCCTGTCACTGGCTCGATTGAACCAAGGCCAATATTTCCTGGTTCTAAATGATAATGCATTTACTTCTGGAGACAGGCTTATTGGACAATCCTTCATTCTGCAACAGGATAACGCCCCATGCCAGAAAACAAAGATGACTACAACATTTTTTAAGGATGTTGGTGTTACCACTTTGGACTGGCCACCTCAAAGTCCAGATTTAAATATAATTGAAAACATCTGGTCTATTATAAAAGTAAACTAAAGAAAAATTTAACTAAAGTTAACTAAATTAATTTTTTTTTCCTTTATTTTTTTTTTTAAGGTTAAGCTTTGTTATTATTATAATAACACATGGAAATTACTTTAGCTTATATTTTTTTCAGTTCATATGACAAAATGTTGAATTCATTATTTTTAAGTTGGTATTAGGACTAAGTAAAACAGAAAAAAAATCATTGTTATATTAAACCATTGCAAACTTACATAAAAACTTGAACCATTTGTTTTTCGTCAACATAATTATGCCGACTAGTGTAGTTCTATACTCTTTGCTACTATGTACTGCGTTGTTAATTGCATACTCGACTTTGATAAGTAATTTGATCCAATTTGACTAACTAAGAGACTGATATTTTTCCTAACATTGGGTTTTACCCGATTTACCCACTGTACCTGCCCATAAGCCTGTGGCTACCTTTATATGCTCTATGTCAAGTTCTTGGCAAAAGGTGGTAAGCTCCTATAAGGTCGGCTATAAAAGTCAATGTATTTACTTAACGCATCTCTCGCTTCTCAAGTGCTCGTCGTGTTTTCGTGAAAAGTTTAAAAAATCTGGTAAAAGCATCAATAACAATAAAAATATGATTTTTCTTGGAAATAATACTCCTAACCTACTCCTAACTCCTGACCTAAATAGTCTATATGAAGTGTATGAAATGGAATACAAAGCTTTCGGATAGTGTGAAGAGTTTTATAGATATAGTTTTTGGCACCGAATGCAAAATACACGCAAGCCAATTCCTAATAAAACGATCAACCTTAATTCTCATTGCTGTGAACCAATAGGTCCCCCTCAAATGCTTAACGCACTTTTTATTTAATTTATTTTCGCAAATACGTATTTGTTCCAATAACACCATCCATATAAATTACTAAGCTCTTCTTTTATATCTTATCTTATCTTATTTTATCATATCTTATAAGCATCTTATAAGCACCTTATAATCTCGTCCGGCTTCTTGGGTCGTTTACAATAAATAAACCAATCTGTCGACAGTTGTTGCAATGACATTAAGATCCTGCGTACTAGTCGGATCCAGCAGCTTCATCGGTTAAGTCTGATCCTCCAAATTTGGCATCTGGACAGGCATTTTTTTAAAATTTTTCGAAGATTATAATTTTCTTCCGCAGCTTGTCCAAACACCCCCAATAGAACAGACGCTGCTCCAGAATTATCTTTGAAACCTTCTACGACGAATCGCAAAATCAATCTCGTTTTGTAGTGCGTTTGTAGGTTTTAAATGCGACTTGTTGCGCAACGCCTCTCACAACGAACAAATATTAAACAACGGTCGCTTTTTTAGTTTCTTTCTAGCTTTTAATTGCGTGAAAACGTCAAATACTGACCTTGCAGTCAAAAATAGATAACTCCGACCTTTCTAAAATTTTATCTCACGCCACCACTCGATCGCCGGTAGACTATCTCCTCTTTTCTGGTCATGCTTAATAGGGACAATTTCACCATTGACACTAGCGTCGTTCAAGCTATTTTTTCTTGAGCTTTAAATTCTCGAAGAAGAGACTGTCCATAAAGGTTTTCGCAGCTGCATAAATTGAAGCATTAGAAAACACGGTTTTCGCTCTAGAATAGCTTCCAACTCCGATCTCGATTTCTTGAATATGTATGAGTATTTGTTGTTCAAGTTGCCAAATTGTTCTTACGCTCCACACCTGATATGTTGATATGTAAAACTATGATTTAGTTTGAAACTTCCCTATGCGCAAGTAAGTGATGGCAAATGTTTTTGCCATATCGTGAACAATATCGATCGCACTTCGTATCGATAGTTACACTAGATAGTTGCACTCAGTGATTACCTTATTTTGAATACTCAATTAAACATTTTTAAATAGATGTTTACTACTGAAAATAATATGATATGTTTTTGCTTGTATTTTAGAATATGTGTTAATAAAACAAAGATCTTTAATGTAAGTGCTTATAAGTGCGTATAAGCTTCGGCTTCCCGAAGTTTCCTTTCTTTATAGTTTCTTATTAATTTTTTATATTCTATTTAAAGTCGCATGAATTTAGCAAAGAGCCATCATTACAATGGGTTATGAACTCAATCCATTCAAATCTTTCGGCATTAGCTGGAGATCAATATCAAGTTTTACGCCAGCCGTTATGGTCAGCTGTGGATGATGAAGTGAATTTATCAGATTGTGACATATACAGTTATAATCCGGATCTGAGCTCCGACCCATTTGGGGAGCCCGGCTGTTTATGGTCTTTCAATTACTTCTTTTACAACAAGAAATTAAAACGGATTGTGTTTTTTACAAGTAGAGCGGTAAAGTATGTAAAGAATTTGTTGTCATATATTTTAAACTAATTTGAATTTTCTCATTTCAGTTCACTTTATGCTAGTGAAACTTTGGATTTCTCGATGGAAGACGATGTATATTAATGTATTACCTAGCATTACTTACAATTTCTTATTTTCTTAGTTCTAGTAAAAACCAAGCATGCTCTTCCAAAAGAGCCATTTAAAAAATATATAAAGTAGATTAAAGAAACCGGATACTTGGCAAAGACGAAGTATATTTTCATGATATGACATTTTAATTATAAATTCTAGTGCAAGATAATGGCGACCGATTTTACCGAAACCTGTAAGAACTATATTTGACATTTCAAACCGACCTTTTTACCTAAAAGAGAGGTGATCCGTTTTCGTTTGTACTGATGTATATGTATACTACCATATAGACGAATTGGCTAGATTAACTCATGTAATAAAATTGATCAAAGTACAGCCTTTTAATCGTAAAAATCTATATTCTCTTCTAAAGTCAACGGTTTTTTTTCGGTCTCTCTATTTTGTGTGAAACTCTTGTTTTAAAACGCAAGGGTTTCTTAACCTCATTTATTATTGCATTCATTTAAGTTTACTTCGCGTGTGCATGCAGCTTTTTGGTATTGTGTATTAAATGAATTTAACTCGATAATAGTTGTTCTACGTCTGTCAGTTTTGCATATTTTTGCATTTCTTTTTGAGCTTCTGGCCTTCCCTCAAACTTCTGACGATGTTATTGCCTATATTCAAGGCAAAACAAAAGACGAACAATCAAACATTAAGGTGTAAATATTTTAATTTTCGAATGCTAGGGATATTTTACCTTTTAAAATAAATTCCCTTAACTAATTCTTAAACATAATATGCTCTGATAGCTTTAGCCAAAGTATGTTTTTGTTAAGTTCGAACCTAAGAACAAGAAAAAGCGGAATAAGTCTTCTTAGCCCACACAAAAAACTAAACAATTGTATCCTTATTTCTCATCAGAATGCAAGAGGCTTACGTAATAAGCTTATTGTGTTCGTTATTGCGTTCACAGAAGCCTGGGTAAATCCGGAGATCCTTAGCTCCAAAGTTTTTTCAGCTGTGCACACTATATACATAATGGAATGCTGAAAATGGAATTTTTGGATTTTTGGAATGGATTTTTTTGGCCAGAAGTTGTAGTTTTTCCTTAAAACGCTTGGGCCAGATTGAGATGTTTCACTTACCAACCGAGCATCATTAAAAGACAAAATCCGCAGTATTATCTTTGGTTGGTACAGCGAGTGTCCAGTCGCGGCCGACCCGACGACTCATCTCGTATGCAAGGGAGGAAATGAAGTGCCCAGGCCTGGACTGGAGGTCCTGGGGACCGTGTCGCCGTCTCACGTCACTCGCGGTGTGGTGCGGGGGAACGGATTAAGTTCCGATTCGAAATCAAGCGGGGATGACCGGCGGGGCACGCGTCCCGCTCCCAACTTTTGCCCTTGGGTGCCCTCATTCTCCTTCCTCTTCTACTCCTCCCCTCCCACTCTCTACGAGATAACGCTAATGCTGGCTACCTGCTCTGTGCGAACGGCTGCTATCGCCGTCGTCAACTCCTCTGGTGGAAAGGTTTCGCCTTAGAAAAGCCTACACTAGCAGAACGCGGATGAACACTCCATGAGTCTTAGGCTCCCTCCCTATTGTAATCATTCTTGGACGTTGACGCACTACGGTCAGTACACTCAAGTGGCCCTTACGAGACCAAGCACGTGCTTTTTAGTGTTGGGTGTTAGTAGGCGCGATAGGAGATAGGATAGGTAAAATTTGCGGGGAAATAAACTACTGGCGTGCTGCATGTGTGTTTGCATGCATGCATACTAAGTTAGTTAAGAATAAAGTTTTTAGTTTAGGAAGGCTTTCTACGTTTGAGATTATTAGCACATAAAACTCTAAAGGGTTCGTGCAATTCATAAGATGTTCTACAGTGAAGCAATACAAAAGGTAAATAGGATCAAGTATTACTACTTGGTACGTAGAAATGATGTGTAATAGGCTACGTTTAGTGATGACAAAATTATAAAACTGATTTGGTCCTGCGAGTACTTAACCCTGCAACGAGTTAAATAGTTTTTATAACACTGCGATTTAAGCTCAGTAAAATTAGTCCGACCCGCTTAATAGCGAGATAAGACCTGAGGTTTGTCTTTATGTTTATGACTTTATAAACCAAGGAGACTTCTTTGAAATTGACGGATAGAATAACAGAACATAGTCGTTAAAAAAGTAATTAATGGATTTGTAAAAAATATCCAAGGCCTTAGCCATGTCAGTGCACATGCGATGCGGATCCAAGGAACAGTGGTGACCTGGAGTCAGTAGGACCAAAAGTAGCAGCTGCCGTTTGAATTTGGGAGACGAAAAAGCTGGAACTTTTAAAAACGCATTTGACTGAGTGGTTTTGGATGATATTATAAGCGAGAAACTTAAAGAAACTTAAAATTAGCACATTTAGCGTGAGCGATGTTATCGCACAGGCAACATCAAACTGTAGGTTGGTTATGCTTAATTTTGTCGGTCATTGTTTATGTTTTTATACGCGTCGGAAAACTCTAACAAGCGGTATTTTGCGAAAAGCTCGATAAGGTTTGATTTTTGTTCTTTGATACGGATGATTGTTCACGAAACAATAACAACGCGATGTAAGGTTTTGAGACAAAACGAATGTAAAACAATTGCGTTGGTATTTAAGTCTTGCGCAATAATAAAGTCAATTAATTTTTTACCTTTACAACTATACGGATTGGTAAAGATCCCAAAAAAACGGACCACATGTAAGAAATCTGAATGCAATCGGTGATGTTTTCGTAGAGAACATTTGATTTGGAGGAGAAGCGATAAAATACACTTCAGACAACCAGAACATTTGCCTTTCAACATCGCGAGAATTCTCGCGGCAGTAGCGCAAGCCATATCATGAACAACAGCCGATTGTAAGATCGCGAAGATATCATACGGCTTTAGTCGTTTTGCTATAAAACGTGAGAGTGCTTGTTTTTAATGTGCTTACAGATTTTAACATTGTCCGCGTCCATTAAAGTTAATGAATCTACTATTATAGAGGGTAAATCATTGATAAATATACCAAAGAGAAATGGTCCAAAATGACTACCTTGTGGAGCTCCCGAAGTAACGAGGACATTTTTAGAAAGAGAGCTATTAAATAAAACTTTTTGGGTACGGTTAGATAAGTACATTTTGATCCAGTTTACTATAATATTAGGAAAACAAAGCAGAGTTAGTTTATTTAGCAGCAGGTCATGGTCATTCCTAATGAAAGATGTGAATTCTAGGAGATTGGTAG
>VNJM01000789.1:0-12066 GCA_008042475.1 Drosophila kanapiae | reverse complement strand
GTATATATATAATTAAATACTTGGAATATTCGTAAGAAAAAACAATTTAATTTTATTTAACCGAATTGTTTCGAGATATTTTGAAGAACACCGACCGATTGATTTCGTGTCTCAAAATGAACTTAACTTATTAAATTAGGAAAGTTGACGATCAAGCCTCGGTCTCGAGCTTGTCTGGATCCTGGTGGATTTCAAAGATTCTAAGAGAGAGCTTAATTTTGGAGCGTGGTGAATTGATTCTTTAATAACTCTTGGATCTAAGTGCATTCGCTCTTGGATACCAGTCCTCTTTTTGAAATTTAATATTTATTTGTTTGTGAACCTGACAATTAGTGGAGGATGTTTGGACAATACAAAGTTGTGTAGTCAACCACTGAGAAAGTTGTTTAGTCTACTACTAGACTGTTGGGACTGGGACTTAATAAGTAGGCATGTGCTAAGGTCTGTGGGACTGTGGATATGTCACTCCTCCAACCTTTGAATTTGGCCTGTCCTCAGGAAGATAGTGTGGGATAAATCATGATGTTATCTTTTGGACTGATCTGGTCATTTACAATTTGGTCCGGGATCGGTTGTTCTTGTGTATTCTTATATTTAACAATGAATGCCTTAGGTATACTCTTAAATTTATAAATGACATACAGGATTAAACTTAGGATTGTGATGACAAAAGATGTAAGACAAATGGTTTGAAACATGCTGTATTCATGCTGGGATTCTATAATTTCTTTTGTTTGAATATATGCCAAAGGTTCGATTTTTGTTATGTTATTAACAATATAAATTGATTGCGTAAAATCTGCAAAGTTGTTTGAAAATATAAATTCATCTATTTGCATAGTACAATTCTTGATTTTAATAATGTTGTTTCCTTGAATAGAAACTTTATTGTTGATGCAATTTTGATTAACAAATGTTTCTGGGATATTCCAGGTGATTAATATGTTTGGTTCTACATAATTGAGTTAGAAATTTTTGTGTGCTTTCGTGTATTTACATTCGGTAGGTTCCTGCTTAATAATTCCAACTAAACATTTGTCGAAAACTGGTTTTCCTATATGTGTGTTATAGACCTTATCTTTGTAAATGTAAAACTTATCAAATATTTCCAAAATTGAAACTTTCATTACTTCGGTAGGAACATGGGAAATAATTAAAATTTCATTTGTATCTGCTTTAAGCCAAGTTGATGTTTTAATTTTCAATATTTTCGCAGAATTTACTTGTTTCAAATAATCATGTTTAAGTAATTTTGGATTAAAAATTCCCAGTCTCATGAGTTGCATACCCAATTCTATATCCTCGATATATTCAGTGAATTATTGTTAATTGAAAATAAGTACTGTTAACTGCTGGTCTTTCTGTTTCTTTACTTTGAATTTGTTTATGATGTTTATTCCGCTGTTAATCACATCTACAATCTTCTTAAAATCATGATTCTGAACGGAATTTTCAGACAAATTATTAATTTTTCCTTTTAAGTCATCCCTGTCACCTTGGTCTAGTGTGCCAAATAAGTACTTTTACATCGTTCCTACAATATTTACCAGACCTCGATTGTTTCTCCTAATTATTCTCAAACCGTTTATTTCAATTTTTAGTTTTTCGACTAGGTACTCTATTTGGATTACATTGAGAAAATATTTCGCCTCTTCCAATAAGTTTTCAAACATTTGCATGGTCTTAGTTATATTTATGCTTGGGTAGTGATATACGTAACTTGTAGGTATCTCTTTAAATGCAGTTTGGAATATTAGGTATCAATTTTTAGCACTAATCGTGTTTACTTCTATGCTATTGCCTTGGACCATGATGATGCGGGTGATCGCTGTCAAAAATATAATCATCATGGGGAATACTGGGCATCTCTTAATCTTCCGCCATGGGTCTGGAATTATCGTATTTACTTTGGTTAGTCTTCTTTTGCTTCTTGAATTTGGACTTGTAATGTAATGTCAAATTTTTCTGCCTCTATTTGTTTTCTATAGTGTGTTTGTCGTCTTGTTTAATCTGACCTGTCTTTTTAAATGGGTTGGTCGCCTTACTTTTAACTAGTGGGGATTGCCTGTAGTTCGTATATATTTCATAATCATGTCTGTGTTTGTTTAGATTGTCGATTCTGTGGATTTTGTTTTGTTGCACTCCAAAATCGGGGCTTCCTGCGTATAGAAAAATATCTGCTGGGGTTCTTTTAGTGGTGTTGTGCTTTGTTTTATGGTCATAAACATATAGGATCATTTCAAATTTTGTAAATCGGTCTTCTATATTTTGTTCACTACCAATAATTCTGAGTTTCTCATTTACCGTCTTATGAAACCTTTCTATGTCGCATACGCCGTTTTTACTTGTCGTTATAGTTATCTCTACGCCTTCTGATCCTAACCAGTTGTGTTATGCTAAACACATAAATGCTAAATCTTTATCCGCTTTTATTTCCTGCGGTTTTCCCATGTCGTTAAATATCTTCATTATGGCTCTCTTTGCTTCTATTATATTATAAATTAAATTATAAATGAGTTTTTCACTGTCATGATAGTAATGTTCTTCTTTAAACAAATTAATGGTTTTTTCTATACCTGGATGTAAAAGTTCTTTATGCTTTTTTAAGATTAAATCCTTAAATTCATCATATGTCAGAATATCAGTAAGCTTCTGAGTACAACGCAACAATTTTGTGAAGTTATTAGGGCTTATGGTTTCAGTGTATGCCCTTGGAAATATAAGAAAGTCGTCGTCATCTTGGAAATAAAGAGCGCTTTTTTGTGCACAAATATTCCTTGATGAGGGTTTTGGCTAACTCAATCGTCATTTCTTTATAAGTGATTTTTATTTTTAACTTCTGAAAATAATGGTTTGTGTTAACTGTGTCTGTTTCTCCCTTTTCTATCTCGATCTATCTATAGAAATAGTTTAGGGGTCTTTCGGTAATGGAACTGCAGTTTAAGTTATCTTCCGCAGCACTATGCATTGTTACATCCATGCTGTCTGCAATTTCGCCAACCATGTCTTCTTTTATTACTGTGCGGGAAAGCGCATCCGCTACATAATTTTCTTTGCCTGGAAGATACTTAATTTTGTAGTCAAATTCGTTCATTTTGATTTTCCACCTTTGCAGTTTCATGTTGGGTTCTTTTATGTTGTTAAGCGACACCAATGGTTTATGATTAATATTAATAATATTGCAAATGGCCTACCAAAAAGATATGAACTGAAATATTTCGTTGCCCAAACTATAGCTAACAGTTCTTTTTCGATCGTAGCATAGTTTATTTCATGTTCATTCAGTGTTCTGCTGGCATAACATACGGACTTGTGGTTCTGTGACAGAACAGCACCGATTGCTATATTACTAGCGTCAGTTGTTAAGGAAGCGGGGTTTGAGAAATCAGGATAGATTAAAATCGGATCTGAAGTTACCAGCACCTTTAACATTTCAAATGACTCTATGTAATCTCTGCATTTGGTATCGATTACCGCTCCTCTTTTTCAATTTAAGCGTCATAGGTTTAACTACCTTAGCAAAGTTAGGGATGAATTTGCGATAGAACCCACATAATCCCAAAAATGATTTTATTTGTTTAGGTTTTTTTGGTAACGGGAAATTAGTGATTGCGTTCGTTTTGTTTGGATTTGGTCGAATTCCACTAGTAGTGACAATATGTCCTAAGAATTCTGTTTCTTTCTTAATGAACTCACATTTGTTCAACTGCAATTTTAGATCGGCGTCCCTTAAATTTCCAAATACCTTCTTCAATGATAAAATGTGTTCCTCCAATGAAGTGGAGTAAATTATAATATCATCCAGGTATACTAAACAATCCTTGTAGATTAAATTTGCCAACAAGTTGTTTATGCATCTCTGGAAAGTTGCTGGTTGCATTCTTAAGGCCAAAGGGCATGCGGGCATATTCGTAGTGCCCATATTTGGTTGAAAACGCTGTCTTTTCAATAGAGTTTTCCTCCATTTGAATTTGGTGGAAACAAACCCTGCTCTATCATTTCTTTAATTTGTTTGTTTACCTCTTGATCAATGCTCGGGGGGTATTTGTATGGTTTGCGATAAACCGGATCTTCATGCTGGCTTTGGATAACATGCTTAATAGTACTAGTGAAAGTCAAATTCTCACCTTCTCTATACTGAATTTGTATAGGACCTTCTTTAAACATTCCATTTCCTCAACGTTAAGATGTTTGAGTCTAAATTCGCGAAGTTAATTGTTTCATCGGCAATAGATGTGGGATTGGATTGGATTGCATTTTCGTCCTCAACATCTTTGCTGATTTTAGGAGTAAGGCATTTCTCCGTCTTCTGTCTTGTTTTGGTGTTAGCCTCTTTTGATTTCCGACTGAGGCACTTGGTGTTGTCTCATCCTTTTTCTCATTGTACCTGAATTTATAGGTTTTTGAGCCTAAGGTTACAGTATCCTTTTCATAATCAATCTTTGCTTTGGTATCTTTTAAATATTGGCGACCTAACAGGAAATCATAAAATTTTCTCTAATGATATTGATGGACGACCCTGTGTCGATCATACCTTTGTAAAGATTGTTCTGGTACGCGATGTTTACATATGGACTGACTCTTCCTTTTCTCCCGTGTCCGAGGTTTCCGAGGCAGCTTGATGAAAATTTACATCTACATGCATTCTGCTCAGTCCACTATTGCTTTCTCTTTGCCTTTTTACGGGACCATTATTATTACCTGAGTTATGCGAAGTAGAGGGTTGGTAATTCAAGGGGTTATTCTGCCGACCTTGATTTAAGCTATCCCTAAAAAAATAACCTACCATCCTTAGCTAACCGTAGAACCATGCTAGGTATCACCTTTATTTACAATTTATTCCGTGGTGCCGTGTTGAGTTCTGACCTGATAGGTCCTTTTTACCTTTAGTTTTGCGCATTGTAGATCATCGTATGAAGTGCATGAACCCTTTAGAGTTTTGTGCGCTAATTATAATGATATGTACCCAATAACCTCAAACGTAGACAGCCTTCCCAAACTAAAAACTTTAATCCTAACTAACTTAGTACGTATGCAACCTAACATTCAGGCAGCACGTCAGTAGTTAATTTCCTCGCAAACTTTATCTATACTTTCTCCTATGGCGCCTACTAACACCTAACTCTAACAAACACGTGTCGAAAGGGCCACTTGAGTGTACTGACCGTAGTGCATCAACGTCCATAATATATTAATAATATATATTAAAAAAATAATATATTAAAATTGTGGTATACTTTCGGAGGGTCGCTTACATTACGATTCTGGGGATTCCTATTCGAATTACTGGCTTCATCATTATTTTGATTAGTTGAATAATAAGAACTTGTATTACGTCTGTTATTCTAATACCTTTGATTGTTACTTTGATTTTTATTTCCCTTGTTCCTGCGATTATAATCGTGAGATTTTTGTAAATAAACGTCTTCAGGATTCGCCTCAGAAAGACCGAGTTCCATGGTGGCTTGTTTTAATTTTTGGATAGTATCATATCCTTGCGAGTCAACGACATGTACATTCTATCAATTGCGGACTGAATAGTTCTTTTTAACATTTCAGAGTAGTTAATTTTATTTACGGGGTCACTTTCTAATTCTAATTTATCAAAGATATTACGATGCTGCGCTTCCAGCGTCTGGATGAACTTTCTGATGCTTTCGGGGTATGGTGTCTCTTCTAGATGCTTTACCAGCGTCACATACGGCCTGTGATGTGTATAGTGCTTCTCGGATTTCTATCAATTTTCTATCTATCACAGCTTCCCATGCAGTATCTACTATCACTCGCGTGATAGCGCCATAAATAATGTGAGCTTGACGGGCATCTTGTGTGGAGTAGAGGGTCAGTAGATGATCGACTTGGATGATGAATACTGATGGCTTTCCAGGTGTGCCATCGTAGTAATGAAGGTCTTTGATTTGGTTTAGCAGCTGATTCAAATGAAGCTCGGAGAGTTGTGCCGCGGTTGCCATTTTGTATTGTTTTAATCAAATGTCACAGAATTAAAAATTCAGATTTGAATTTTGTTTCCGACCGCAAGGGTTTTTTTTCGGTTTAAAATACTACTTGCACGTAGATTCTCTAGCGTATCAAACTTTTTGTTTATCACTGTTTTAGTTCGCTGGCCTGGATTGCTAGTTGTATAGCGTACAATTAAATACTTGGAATATTCGTAAGTTAAAAAAATTTAATTTTATTTAAACGAATTGTTACAAGATATTTTGAAGAACACCGACAGATTGATTTCGTGTCTCAAACTGAACTTAACTTATTGAATTAGGAGGGTTGACGATCTAGACTCGGTCTCGAGCTTTTCTGGATCCTGGTGTATTTCAAAGATTCTAAGAGAGAGTTTAACTTGGGAACGTGGTGAATTGATTCTTTAATATCTCTTGGATCTAATTGCATTCGCTCTTGGATATAAGTCCTCTTTTTGAAATTTAATAATTTTTTGTTTACGAGTTAGCGAGTCCGAACTTTGAGCGTATGAACAATTAACAATACAAAGTTGTTTAGTCTACCACTGAGAAAGTTGTTTAGTCCACTACTGGATTGTTGTTTAGTCTGATGGGACTGGAAGTTAATAAGTAGGCATGTGCTAAAGACTGTGGGACTGTGGATATGTCACAATATGTATGTCAGAAGCTGAGAAATTTGCTGGTTTTCTTCTTCCTGCATGTTTGATGCTGATGCGCAGTGAGTCGCGGTGAACCAGCACTTCTATATGGACGTTGATGCACTCGGTCTGTACACTCAAGTGGCCCTTTCGACACCCAGTACGTGCTTGTTAGGGTTAGGTGTTAGTAGGTGCGATAAGAGAAAGTGTAGGTAAAGTTTGCGAGGAAATTAACTACTGACTTGCTGCCTGAATGTTTGGTTGCGTACGTAGTAAGTTAGTTAGGATTAAAGTTTTTAGTTTGGGAAGACTGTCTACGTTAGATGTTATTGGGTACCTCTCATTGGAATTAGCGCACAAAACTCTAAAGGGTTCATGCACTTCATACGATGATCTACAATGGCGCAAAACTAAAGGTAAAAAGGATCTAGTATTTCTACTCGGTACGTGGAAATTTAGCTGACCTTCAGGTCAGAACTCTCCACGTCACCACGGATTAAATTGTGAATAAAGGTGATACCTAGCATGGTTCTACGGTTGGTTAAGGATGGTAGGTTTATTAGTAAAAGTCTACTAGTATAAGAGGGTAACCTTCGGCCTGAATCCCAGTTAAAGTTGCGTAGA
Source organism: Drosophila kanapiae (assembly GCA_008042475.1). Classification (NCBI taxonomy): domain Eukaryota; kingdom Metazoa; phylum Arthropoda; class Insecta; order Diptera; family Drosophilidae; genus Drosophila; species Drosophila kanapiae. The sequence goes on along the minus strand of VNJM01000789.1, from coordinate 4,826 downwards.
GCAAAAAGTAAAAAGTTCTTTTGGACTGATTCGATGCGTTTTCGGTGGACATCATATTGTGGATTCCACACGCACGAGCCATACTCCAAGATAGGACGAACTAATGAAATATATAATGATTTTGTTACATAAGGGTCATCGAATTCCTTCGACCACCGCTTAATAAATCCAAGCACACCCCTGGCTTTATTCACCATACGTTCGATTATTCTTATGCCGTTTATTTCCCTCTATAGTTTGCCAATTAAATATTAAACTTCTTCCAGTAGATTTTCAATTCTTAGCTCGGTCTTTTTGACATGTATTTCTAATTAGTTGGAATTTCGCTGGATCCGGTTTTGAATATCAGGTAGCAATTTTTTGCGTTATCGGGTTAGTATCAATACTTTGTTCATTAATCATTTGAATAAGTGGTATAATGATGAATATTATATATGCAATTAGGCTGTGATTAGGGTTCTTCTTTACCGGCTTGTCTGGAATTATTGGTTTTTATTAATCTTTTTCTTTTTGAATGTCCATTTATAATGTGTAATTTTCTAAATCTTAATCTTCTTCTTTTTGAATGTCTATTTATAATGTGTAATTTTCCTTCCTCTGTTTCCCTGTCTAATAGTTTGGATTCGTGCCTTTGGTCCTTACCAATAATGGAGCATGCCTATATTTTGTATTAATTTCATAATCATAATCTGTTTTCAGAGGGTAACCTTCGGCCTGAATCCCAGTTAAAGTTGCGTAGAGCGAAAAGTAAAAAGTTCTTTTGAACTGATTCGATGCGTTTACTGTGGACATCATATTGTGGATACCAAACGCACGAGCCATACTCCAAGATAGGACGAACTAATTAAGTATACAAAGTTTTTGTAACATAAGGGTCATCGAATTCCTAAGATAAGGGGAAAGTTGGAGGTTTCTAAGGCCTCAGCACAGTACCTAAGCACACAGCCAGGTATTCCATCGGGACCTGGCGCATAAACTCGCTTAACACATTGAAGATCCAAAAGAAGAGAACTTTCGTTTAGACTAGGACTGAAGATTAGGTTAAGTTTAGTGTTGACAAAACTGCGAGAACTGTACCCTGCAACGAGTTAGATAGTTTTTATAACACTGAGCGTTTAGCACGGTAAAATTAGACCGAGGCGCTAAATAACGAGATAAGACAGATTGAGAACCGGTATGTTTAAATTTAGATTATAGATTGGATTTTATGTTTTTTAGGCGAGTCAACTCTTTGTTAAACCAAAGAGGCATGTTTGAGATTGACGGATAGTATAACGGAACACAGTCGTAAAAAAAAAAGGACTTCATAGCATTGTAAAAAATATCCATGTCGTTAGCCATGTCAGTGCAGAGATCGGACCAATTAAAATCTGATATAAAATTGTTCAGCCTTCCAAAGTCCGCCCAGTGAAAGCAGTGGACCTTTTTCGGTGGACGGTCAGACCTACACTCAAAAGCAGTCCCAATATCGATAGTCACATCGAAAGTAGGATGATATGGATCTTTGGGCAGTGTCAGTGGCTAAGGATCTCCGGCTTTAACCAGGTTTCTGTGAACACAATAACCTGGGATGCAAACGAAAGGCTATCAGAATACAATTTAGGGAGCTTACTGCGTAAGCCTCTTGCATTCTGATAGGAAATAAGGACAGAGTTCGTTAGTTTTAAAAAATGGAAGACGTAGAGGGCAGATTGGTCTGGTCTGGCCTAGGAAGACTTTTTCCTATAGGCCGCCTTTTCTTTTTCTTAGCTTCGAACTCGTGAACAACAACATACTTTGGCCAAAAGCAATCAGAGCATATTGTGCTAAAGATCTCGTTAGGGACATTTATTTTGAAAGATAATATATCCCTAGCAAAGGAAATTAAAATTTTCAACCTATATTTTTAATTTTTAGGCTTCTGTCTTGCCTTGAATATAGGCAATAACATCATCAGACGTTTGATAAGGGAAGGAGGTACTTCGAGTGATTTTGGCAACATAGACTTATAGTCTAAGTTGCCTGTTGGAGCCGGTGGTCCTTACCTGCCACTCTGGGGAGTTTTCTACGGGGTCGTTGATTGTGTCCTCTCAGCGGACAACACGGAAATTACCGGGGCGCACCCCCTCCCGCGACACATTCGGTTACCGAATCTTTTTTCGCCCCCGACCTCAGCGTCATTGAGGTCGTTACTGAGATAGGGAGTGATAGGGAGAGAGAGAGAGTGGGCAAGACAGCGGCTGCGTGCAGTGAACGGGAGAGCGTGGGAGTGACCTTCAGAGAGTCTAGCTGCTGTCAATCAAATAAGGTGATGAACCCAAACGAAGTTCGGGCGCAGCGCCAACGTAACCAAGACGAGCGTCGGCTGTCGCTGCAAAAGAGCAATGCATACTTCTCTTTCGTATCGACAGACGTAGCCGAAGCAGCAACAACAAAAGCTTCTGCTCTACCACGATCGTTAACCCCGACACCGTCCAACGAACTCAAACCTATGCAAAACGAAAGGGCGCGCTCTCTCTCGCCAATGTCAGCTCCCCCTCTTCCCTGTCTTGCCTCGCCCCAACTGCCTACATGCCTGGCCACGGTTACCAGCACAGTGACGACATTAGTAACTGTAAATGCAATGACAACAACAATTACATAAGTTTCGTCTGTATGTCCGTCGATCGTTCTACCTGCTGTGTCGGTGGATTTACCAGCTGCTACTAGCACAGCACCGACTAACGCCCCACTTAAAAACCTAGGTTCGACCATACAGACTGGCATGGATCGCTACGTAAACATTAAAAGAAAACTATGTCCACAAGATACGAAAATGTCGGAAAAATCAATCGGGCCTCCTCAAGCCAAGGAACTGTGCAAAACTCTAACACAGCAAACAGATTTGAAATTTTGGCTGACACATCTGACGAAACCCCTTCTTCAGTCATTGATAACGACAAAAAGAAAGCGAAGCCCGCCCGTTTTATTTTCGTGAGAAAAACTCCAACAAACTTGTTAACATAATAATCGAGCTGATTGGCAAAGATAGCTTCCACGTAATCCCCTTGACTAAAGGAGACATACATGAAACAAAGGTCGAAGTCAAAAGCGAAGAAAGCTATAGAAAATTGACGGAACTCCTTGACGCCAAGAAAAAGAACTACTAGCTGGTAGGTAGCTAAAAAGTGGTAAAGGTCAACAAGTCGTCATAAAAGGAATCGAACCAGATGTAAGCACTGCAGAAGTTGAACAGGCACTAAAAGATAAAGGTTTTAGCGTAAAAAACCGTTACAAATATTCGGAACTGAAACAAACTACCGCAACCTCTCTTTAAAGTTGAACTTGTTCCAGACTCTAAGGCCCTCAAGAAAAACGAAGTTTATCCTATCTACAAACTTCAGTTTCTATTGCATTGCAGAATCACGGTTGAAGAGCCGCATAAACGCAATGGCCCAGTCCAGTGGGCCTGGCAATTTGTCAGGAACACGGACCGTATGCGTCGCTTGCGCAGGGCTGCATACCTCTGCTATGTGTGAACTAAAAAACCAGTCAAATAGCAAAAAATGCAGTAACTGCGGAGGAGACCACACAGCAAACTACCGAGGCTGTCCAGTATACAAGGAGCTAAAAAGTCGGATCAACCAACGAGTGTCAACAGCACGATCTCACCATACACCATTGATACCCTCATAATCCACACCAGGAGTCTTCTTTTCGTCAGCAGCCCGATCTTCACTCGGCAGTTCCACTATAACTTAAAATGTAAGCTTTGCAAGTCTCGGATCACGAGAGCCCTGCCTACAATGTCCAAACACCACATACAGTCCCCTACCAACCCGCAGAGCAGGCAGGAAATAAAATGGAAACGATGACACGCAGGTTGCAACAAAGTATGAATGAATTCATGTCTTTTATGCGAACCATCATGCAAAATATGTTGGCAAATCACAATATTTTGATTCAAATGCTCCAAAGCACCCTATCAAAATAATCAATGGCTCCCCTGCGCATTGCACTGTGGAATGCCAACGGCGTTTCACGGCACAAACTTGAGCTAGCACAATTTATGAACGACAATGAAATCGACGTAATGTTACTTGCAGAAACCCACCTTACCAACAAATACAATTTCCAAATCCGAGTGTATTGTTTTATAATACTTATCATCCTTATGGAAAGGCCCATGGAGGCACTGGAATCCTTATTAAAAACCGCATCAAGCACCACTTTCACAACACGTTTGCTACTGACTACCTGCAAGCCACATCTATCAACATTCAGTTGGGTTGCCACAATCTAGCTCTAGCAGCGGTATACTGTCCTCCTCGATTCACCATATCCGAAGCCCAATTTATCGCCTACTTCAACTCACTAGGCAACTTCTTTATAGCAGCAGGAGACTATAACGCCAAGCCTACGCACTGGGGATCTCGCCTTGTGACGCCGAAAGGTAGACAACTGTATTACGCAGTTATAAAACCTAGCAATAAACTCGACTGCGTTTCCCCTGGTTCACCTACACACTGGCCAAGTGACCCCAGAAAACTGTCAGATTTGATTGACTTCGCAGTTACAAAAAAAATCCCACGAAATCTGATAAGCGACAGTCCTCTCTCGGATCTGTCATCAGACCACTCGCCTGTACTCTTTAGCCTAAACCAACAGCCAGTTAGTAATGACAATCCCGTCATGCTAACCTCTAACAGCACAAACTGGCTTAAATTAAAAAAATACGTAAGTTCGCACATTGAACTTACACCACAGCTAACCGGCGAAGATGACATCAACAGAACCGTAAGCATGCTAGAGTCAGTTTTGGCTTCAGCGGCTCGAATCGCAACACCACGAAGGCAAAGCATAACACA
>VNJM01000792.1:0-17927 GCA_008042475.1 Drosophila kanapiae | reverse complement strand
CCATGCGAAGTCATAAAAATTATAAAAGAGCAGCTACAACCGAGAAAATCTCCAGGCTGCGATCTAATAACTCCCAAAATGCTCATTGAACTCCCTCTATGCGCTGTTGGTACCATATGCCAGCTGTTCAACGCGATGACAAGACTGGGCTGCTTTCCAAAGAGATGGAAAAAGTCAATCATCATAATGATACCAAAACCTGGAAAAGACCACACGCTCACCCCCTCATACAGACCAATAAGTTTACTTTCGTGTCTGCCTCCTAACCCGAATCATACTATACCTTAGAAGACACAATAGTATCCCAGCACATCAATTCGGCTTTCGCGAAAATCATGGAACTATCGAACAGGTGAACCGCATAACATCAGAAACCCGAAGTGCATTCGAAAATAGGGAATACTGCACTGCAGTATTTCTGGACGTCTCTCAAGCATTCGACAGAGTATGGCTTGACGGCCTAATGCATAAAATCAAAACAATGCTCCCTAATAACACGCATAAACTCTTGAAGTCTTATCTTTATAACAGGATATTTGCTGTGAGGTGCAATACTTCCATGTCAGCTGAACATAACATCGAAGCTGGTGTTCCTTAAGGCAGCGTTCTCGGGCCAACTCTATACCTACTCTACACTTCTGATATCCCTACGAACAGCCAACTGACTATGTTTGCCGACGATACCGCGATCCTCAGCTGATCTAAATGTCCACAACAAGCTTCAGCGCAACTTGCGACCCACCTTGATGCAGCAAAGAAATGGCTCTCAGACTGGCGTATAAAAGTAAACGAACATCTAAACACGTAACCCTTACCTTAAATAGACGAAATTGCCCAAGCCTCACACTAAACAACACCGTGCTTCCTCAGTCAGAAGAAGTAACGTATCTTGGCGTACACCTCGACAGAAGGCTTACCTGGCGCAAGCATATTGAAGATACTCAATGGGGGAGCACCATCAACAGCAACGTAGAAATCGTGCAGAGAGCCCAAGCAAAGATCCTGAGAACCATCACTGGGGCACCGTGGTACGTTCGGAGTGGAAACATTCAGAGAGACTTGAATATACTCCACACAAAGCTGTCAACCCACCCAAATCACATCGCTAGAGCATTAACGTTGGTATGCAACCGTTCACGCCTTCGTCGCAACGACCGTCCCATCCAGCGTCAATTATTAGGACCTTCTAACATAAATACAGTTTAAGAAACTGTTAGAATAATGTAGTACTTTAATATTTTAAGACATTTTGTTAGTCTCGTAACAAAGAAAAAAAAAACTTCCGTGCCCCATTTAAGCTGTCCAGTTTTCAAGTAATGTGATGCCTCTGCCTGTGTTATCAGGTCGAGGCCCTGCATTTTTACCCTTTTCTTAGGATCCTTTTTCGTCCTGACCTCCCGCAAAATTAACTGCAAAGATATAGAAGTGGGTTATTTTCAAAACCTTTCATGTCGCCAATTGCGGGCATAATTAGATTTATTGCGATAACCTGTAATTATTTAATAGGAAATGGAAACTAAAATCTAATGAATTAGGGTTAAATGCCAACCTTTCAATAGAGAATCGGGTAATACAAATGAAACACTACAGGACACGGATACAAGTGCGATTGCGAGGGAGCGATCCCGCACAATCATGTTCAATTAAAAAAAAGATGGGGGCGATTGAAAAATTTTAGAAGAGTCAACCCAGATGTACGTTTCGAAAATGGATGCTTACCCGCGATCGCTCACTTTATAAAATGGACATAGGAATGGGGGAGCGTTTGAGTGTAAAAAAAAGAGAACTAGGAAACAAGTGATTTTTTGCCTAGCATCTAAGGATGTTCACAAAATTCCCTTAATTTAAAGAAAAAACCCAATAATTATTCCAGGTCACTCTCCCGCGATCATTATAAAGAAGACTTACTGATCAACTTCAAGATTATCACCATAAAAAATATTAATAAAATAAATCAGATCCTAAAAAAAGAAACTAGTTGCTACTTGTTAAATTTCAACGGAAAGGAAAACTTGGGCTGTCACACATATTTCACCCACATTCGTTTGTTTGTTTAAAGGACAAAAGAATTATTCAGATGTTCGTGAGTGAAAATGATCCTGAAAACTATTAATTGAAATGGAGCACTACGTATATGTTATGTACCTCGATGTACCAAACGCCAATATTCAATGGCACTTTATGTGGCTAACAAATGTGCTGTTTAAGTATAAATATTACAAATTGAATTAAATGAATTGACTAGTTCAATTTCTTTAATTTTACCTGCTATCATCACGATTGGGGAAGAAAGGTGTGACGGCTTTCTGCGCACTTTTGTTGATTATTTAAAGATTGATTTGTCCGAAATTTATGAAAACCACATAAAGTTAGTAATTTCTTCGAAAATAAATTGTATATATGTTATAATATAATATATATAATATAAGTATTCCATTAAGTAGCCGTTCTTTATTCTTTATCCTTAATTATTCAAATGAGAATGATTTTACATTTAGTGGCTCGCGGCTGCGCTGTCTGCTAACGTTGTCAGCGGTCAGCAGCTGCCGTATATATGTATATAAAATACTCATACATTTTTCAAATCAGAATAGACAAATTTTTTTTTTTTTATAATTTTTTTAATTAATTTCGTATTTATTTATTTTTTTTCCTTTTTATGTATGGCCACACTATAGATGTTGATTTCAAAAAAACTTTTAGCCTATTCGTATGTACTTTTTGATTCTTATTTTTCTTGTTTGAGATTTTAGTATTATAAAATCTAACTAATCTAAATTTAGCTCTTATATATGACTGTTCTAATCTAAACTTAGATTCTTTTGCGTAGTCTTTTATATTTTATCTTAGCTATAGTATTAAATTCTTTTAGTAAATTCGAACTTCAATCAAAAACAAATTCATATGGACAATAATTTTGTGTCATAGATGGTGTTGTATTCAAATAATATACGAAATATTGTAGCCGTATATCCCAATCTTTTTTTATTAACTGAGATGTACGAGCGTATGAACTCATTACGTGTTCTGTAGCTTCGTTCCACGGTTCAAGCTGTCTGGTGGTGCTATACAGTTGAATTTATGTTTTGAATATCTCCATTTTTGCATAAATCTTGAACAATTGAATTTTTATACTCTGTTCATATGCCCGTAATGAACGTCTTCATTGGACCATACTTTAGAATGAAATCTTCAATCATAGCCTTAGCTACTGTTTTTGCACTTTTGATCGGTATCGGTATTGCGACAAGATATTTGGTCAAATCGCAGATGAATGAAATTCCAAATTCGTTTCCTTGTTTAGATTTTGGAAGTGGACCGATTGTAACTATAATTACCCTGTTAAGAGCTGTTAGAGGTGTCTCGGTTATTGTTAATGGAGTCTTTGTATGTGTAGTTGTTTTTGACTTTTGGCATTGTGAGAAGTTAGCTTTCTCAGAAAACTAAAACTCCCCACAAAATGGAGCGCAGGGGATAGGACCGGCCATGGGCAAAATAGTCAAACGAATGGTGCGGACTTTGGACACCAGCGGTCAAGGGCATTGCGGTTGTAAGGGACTGGACAAAGTGTGGACGCCGAGAGCGGCCGGTTTTTGGACCCAGCGGGCCAAGGGCAAATTGGTCAACCGGCAAGGAAAAGGGAAACGCCCAGGTTATTGTGTTGACAGAAATCTGGTTAATGGCGGAGATTTTTAGCTATATACAGGCTTTATCAGCCTATCCGGCGAGGTGGTGCTGTCCTCATAGCGGTTGACTCTCAAGACGGAACTATTAGTCTTTAAGGAATGCAACGATATTGAATTCCTTTCTTTAAAGCTATCTTTTAAGGGTACTTTAATTTATAGTACATGTCGCTACATTTCCCGTTGTCGAAACGTTAGTTATGGGATCCATCTATCCGCTATCCAGTTTGTCTCCAACAGACTTTCACAGAGGGACTATTTTGTAGTTCTAGGTGAGCTGCTTGGTCTGCTATAAATTTCTCAGATACTTTTTTAACTACAGCATAACTTAACATTATTAATGACTTGATCGAAATTTCACTAAAGTCAACAATTTACGAAATTCTTTAGATCTCTGCTTTGTGTCTGACCCGGCAAGAGTCAGTTTAGTTAAGGTTACATCCCAATCTGTTTTATAAGCTGAGATGTATCAGTGTATGAAATCAGTAAGTGTTCTGTGGCTTTGCTACACGGTTCATAAAGTTTGGTGATGGTGTACAGTAGAAATAATGTTTTAGATATTTAAATTCTTGCATTAATCTTCAATAATTGAAATTTTATATTTTTTCCCATGTTCGTAATGAACTTATTCATTAGAAATTAATTCAAAATAAAATTTTCAAATATAGCTTGTGCAACTTTTTTGCATTTTGTTTGGTATTGCAATAAGATATTAGGTCAGATCGCAGTTTAATGTAATTGCATACTTCTTTCCTTGCGCTGATTTGGTTTGTGGACTGATTGTATTTTTTTTTATTTGTTTTGTTGATTATTTTTAAAGGTATACGGGGACATCTGAAGTCCCCTTTATCACCTTGGTTTCTGTACATTCAGCCCGGCGGGGCGCGCCTGCTAACCTTTTATAGGTGTAGCGTTTTCAAAATTAACAATAATGTAAAACAAATAACAATAAAATAGCAAAATCAAATCAATTCGCTATCTTCGTCTGTTTGGTGCTCTGATGGTCAGGTCCCATGGGTAACGCCTAAGGATCCTTCTCGGTGGGCGCGTCCTGGTTAGCTCATTGGTCAGCCGGGTGCGATGCCACTCGAGTCGCTCATGGTACCGACTGGAGTGCATATTAATCTCATCAAAGACCGTAGTAAGTTCGAGATCCCTAAGCAGTATTGCGTTCCGGACGAACCACTCACAGCCTGTGATTTGCCTCGCTACCTTGTTCTGCTCTATTTGGATTCTTTTAATCTGAGAGTCACTTGCCAGACCTCAGATTTGGCAGCCGTATTTCCAAATCGGAGCGATGATCTGCTTGTAAATGGTCAACTTGTTGCCAAGTGACAATTTGCTGCGCGGACAGCCAGTTGTGTTTGACCACCGCTGCTCGGACACGGGTTCTCAGCGCAGACACATTTTTGGCGAAGGTCAGTCTGCGATCTAAGGTAATCCCAAGGTATTTCGCAGCGCTACTTTGGGAACGTTGGCGTCCTCAATGCACACAGCCGGCGGCGTTGCTCTCCTCAGCGTAAGGCAGACATTGGCCGACCTGCTGCTGTTAATGCTAATGTTCCAGCGCCTTGCCCATTCCTGGAACATAGTAACATAATCCTGGATGCCGTCAGCAGCTTCAAACTCGCATTGTGACCTGAAGGTGACGCATACGTCGTCAGCAAACGTCGCCAGCATCGCAGTACCAGTTAGGCTGTCGTCAGGCAGCGGCGTTTCGTAGCTGCACAGGCAGTAGAGCAAGGGACCTAGTACACTTCCTTGCGGCACGCCAGCTGCAACTGGGTGCTCAGTAGAGAGCTCGGATTGGAATCGTACCATAAATTTTCTCTGCTTGAGGTAGGATCGCAGTAGGTAGGAAGTATTGTGCAGGCAGCGTGTCCTTTATCTTAGCCAGGAGCCCAGTTACCAGACCCGGTCGAACGCTTCTCTGATGTCCAGAAAGAGGGCGTTGCAGTACTCCTTACAGTCAAAAGCAACCAGAATTTGCTCGACGACCCCATGGAGTTGCTCGACTGTGCAGTGACCAGCTCAGAATCCGAATTGGTACTTGGGAATAATCCCCTGAGATTCCATGAACCTGATAATCAGTCTCTCAAAAATCTTTGAGAGCGAAGGCAGGAAACTGATCGGTCGGTAGGAAGCAGAGTCCTTGTCCGGCTTGCCAGGTTTGTGGATCATCGATATGATACGTAGCTTCCACTGAGCGAGGATGTACTGCAACGTCAGAAAGCATAGAAGAGCAATGTAATAAAGAGGATCGCATCAGTCGGCAGTGCCTTTAGTGTGGCATTGTCGATGGCATCATGATCTGGTGCTCTTTTGCTGTTTTGACGCTGGATGACCGTGGCTACCTCGTTGGGGTCGAACGGCGGGATAGGCAAGCTCATTTGCACCGCTTGGGTCAAAATTTCCTCAGTTTCCGCCACTTGTTTCGGTCTGGCATGATCAAACGGATGGAACCGCTTAGCAAGGTGCTCCGCTAACCTCTCAGATTGTTCAAGGTCGGTCTGACACCAGTTCCAATTGCTGCCCACTAGTGGCGCCTTCCTAGCGCACCGCCTTTTGATGGAGCGCGTGGTCTTCCACAGCGAGTGTGTAGCGTCGTTATCGGTGCCAGTATTGGTCAGCCTCTGGTCAAACCAAGCAGACCTGTAGTTCATTAGAGCTCGTTGAAGTAATCCTTGAGCTCTGTTCCATTCTAATTTGTCCAGTAGGTAGCGAGACCTCATCCATCTAGTGCGCAACCGCCTCTTCTCCGCGATAAGCACCAGGATCACTCTGGATAACGGGAATCCATCTGAAGCGGTCCTCTGGTGAGGGTTACTTGTGGCCAATCTTGCTGCCATCTTAACTTCAGTAGAAAAGTGGTCAAAAGCGCTTTCTATGTCCTTTGCCGATGACAGTGCGGTGTGGGCCCGCAGTGACCGCTCAAGTTGTGCATAGAATACTTCAATGTGGGTACGCCTAGTTATTATCCGCTCCACTTGAGGGTATACTGTCGCAGATGCATCCAGCTTTAAAATTAGCGGTAGATGGTCGGAGCTGAGCTCAACGACCGATCGGATAACATGGATTCCCAGTATTCCCTTTGTCAGCGCAAAGTCGATGCAGCTTGGGGAGCCTCTGCTACCGTATGGACACCAGGTGGGGCCACCAGTGGCAAGGGGATTGACACTCGCTCTCAAAACAAGGTTGGCCAGCTCACGGCCTCTCTGGTTCACCTCGCCGCACCCCAGAGCCAGTGGGATGCATTCCAGACGCCTGCAACGATGTACCTCGGGTTTGGCTGATCAAACTCTTTCGTGGCCGACCAAGCTTGGCGGGCAGTATACCGCTCCAAAGATGATTGTTCCCAGTTCCGTTTGTATGGCTGCTGGGGCTAGTTGCACCTTGCTGTTCTGGATCACCGTTAGCGGGAAGTGGACAATGCTGGACTTAATTAGTATCGCTGCTCCTCCCTTAGCGTGGCCATCACTGGGATCGTTGGCGGCACCTTCTCCTCTACAGTATTTGTCCCTGCTGCTGTGTCTGCTCCTGCTGCTGCTTCATCATCATAATCATTAGCTCCATTTGCGTTTCTTGGAGCACACGAGGGGAGTCTATGCTTGCATTCAGTGCCTGCAGAATGGATTCAGTGCTGGTACTGCCTGCTAATTGATGCTGCACTGCATCATATCCCCTTTCAGGCCGGCCTCTAAGCTTTATCTCTTGTTGTTGCTGTTTTGGTGGCTGCTGTTTCTGTTGCTGCGTGCTCCTTTTTAATATATCGGCGTAGGAACCGCATGATCCAAACATGGGCGCGTGCTTGCCCGTGTTGAGTGCTCGTGGCTCTAATAGCTTGTTGGCTGAGCTTTTAGCCTCAACGCCACGCCTTGGCTTGGAGAGTTGCAAAAGCGCCTGATGTCTGGAACATCCTGAGTAGTTGGCTGGGTGCTGCCCTCCACAATGGCAGCAAGTGCAAGGCTCGCTACGTGGCCGACTACAAGTGCTGGCCGGATGTCCGCCAACATGTTTCACGCAAACGTGTGCCTTCCGGCAGTATTTGGCCGTATGTCCAAAATCCTGACAATGGCGTTGCGCTTGTGAAGGGTTTCCACAATAGCCCTCATGCGGTTCAGCTCTTTACTGCCAGGATCTGCTTGTTGTTATCCGCGGCAGCAATGTCCAAAAAGAACATGTTAGCATGCTCTGTGTCAGAGGAGCCAGGCTCACCTCGTCGCTTGGGCGCGTGAACATTGAGCAACTTGTGGCCCAGCTTTGCCAGCTCATCCTTGATCAAGGTATGTAGGTTACTGTGGAGTAATCCCTTTACGCCTTCTCTGTCCGGCTTGTCCTCTTTGAATTGGTAGCAATGAAACTCGTATAGCTCACACTCTAGCCAACTGACTATGCTACGGAAAGTGTTGGCATCAGCTGCGTAAAGCGGCATGACGCCACCCATAGAGGCTCTAGCCTCTACTTTGTCCACCTCAGCCACTTTGCTGATGGCCTCCATTAGCAAATTTATGTTGTCGATGCCGTCCAACACAATTGGCGGTGGCGTAAAGCTATTTCTTGGCAAGCCTTTAAGGTAGCGCTTGGCCTCAAGAATAGCTACTTGGTGTATGGTACTGGGCTGATCATCCGGATCGCCGCCATCAATGTTGGGCAAGCCGATTGAAGCGGTTTGAGCTGCCAGTGAAGCTCAGTTTCATTGTTGGAGGATAATCCTTGGTAGTGTTTGATTTTTGCATCTCGGTAGGGGGAGATGCGTACGGGAAGATTTTGGAAGCGCTGCGATCTTTGGCTGGAATTGGTCTGGCCAGCATCTTTATGGGCACTCAAGGAAGCTGCAGCTGCCAATGTCGGTGCTGTGGATGATGTCGCTGCTGGTTCGTCCTCCAAGCTCATCAATCCTGTGCTCGGCTGGTTTACGGCATCTCTCAGGGCGTCGCCAAGTAATTTTTTATACGTAGACATTGCTTTAGTCACTGTAGCTTGATTTGTGTTTTTTTTCGGCTGCATTTTACTAGTCATCCTAAGTAGTTCGGTAAGGTAAGTGTCGCGAACTTTGATGTCGCTAATTACCATCATAAATTAGATTAATTGCAATAACCTGTCACTTTTTTAAAAGGATTTCGTAATAAAAATGCCATTAATTAGGGTTAGTTGTCATAATCTCAAGAGGCTATGGCAATTAAAATGCAATGAATAAGGGTTAGATGTCAACCTGTCAATAGGGGATCGGGTAATAAAAATGCATTTAATTAGGGACACTGATTGAGTGGTGAAGGGGTGTGTGTTTAAACTCTACACCGAGGATACGGATACATGTTCGAATGAGAGGGAGAGATCCCGCACGGAGCGGTTCCGCACGTTCATGTTTAATTTTAAAAGGGAGGGGGGCACTTGAAAACTTTAGTGTGTACATCAAAGGATGGGTGGAGGCAATTAAAAAGTCGGAGGTGTCTGAGCAACATGTACGTTTCGAAAAGGGTTGCTTGCCCGCGATCCCTCACTTACAAGAAAATCGGGTCGGGGGTGGCTGAGACACATGTATGTATGAACATCGAAGGATGCCTACCGACGATCCCTCACTTAAAAAAGGCGACATAGAAGTGGGATGAATGCAGGAGAGTGGGAAAAAACTCGAGTCTTTGACGGACGACTACGCGCGACCCACTACTTAAAAAAGGGGATGAGTGTGGGAAAAACAAGGAAAAACAAAGTCTCCAAATGTCTCTCAATTTAAAAAAGAAAAAAAGGGAGACGTGTGAATTGTAAAGGATGATAAAACTCAACCCAGTTACATGCAGGTGCATTTAGTGACATGCTTCAACATCAATTTTATCATCTTAAAATAAAAATTTAATAAATTTGATCCTAAGAAAAGAAAGAAGATGCATAATGTTTCACCTCAACGGAAAGGAAAAGGGGTCTCACATTTAGATTTCCATACACTATCTTCTTACTCCATGTACATTATGTCCAAAAAATGAAAAAAAAAAAAAAAAAAAAAAAAAAAAACTGGAAAACAATAAAATTCTTGAAAATCAAGTTGCTATCTCTAGGCATAGTCCTTCGCGTCTTAAGAATCATTTCTAATTTGAGTTTCATCCGGGTCGGAGTGTATCCATAAACCAAAAAATAGCAAATTGTGCAAAAAAGTTTAATAATTTATATTCTGTGAAAAATTATAAAACAAACACAAAAACAAACTGTTGCATACCAATAACAAACAAAAACCCAATCTTTAAAAGTAAAAATTTTAATAATTGTTCCATTTTTAATCAAAAACAAAAAAACCACTCATCTTTATCGTCATCATCATCATCTTCATCAACTTCATCAAAATGAATTATTCCAACGCCAACTACACCATGAATACGAATGCAGTTTTCTGCAACTCCTGCCGCCTCGGTGCGGACATGGTGACTCCAATGTACGTTTGAGGGGAGGTACCTCAAACGTACATTGGAGTCACCATGTCCGCACCGAGTAGCACAAGTACTTCGCCGTCCGCCCCGTCGATGGAAAAGTTAAGCAAATTATTGATGGATACAACGGACGTATCCTTCAATACATGTTTGTCAATGAGGGAGCACCTCTCAGGTTCCAGATGAATTCCTGAATGAAGCGGGACTAGCGCTGCTCCCTCATATTGAAAAAGTAATAGCCACTCATATAGCCTCAAAAATAAATTTTGAGCTGTTTGCTGAGTGCATGCTGGGAAAAGAGCATGATACTCAATTGGAAATTAAATCGTTCCAGAATAAGATGAGTCTGGTTACGATTGAAACTAATTTACAAGAATTGTATGATTCCCATTCGATTGCCATTAAAACAAGAATGGAAGAGTTCCAGGAGAGGGATAGCGGATGGACATTAACTCGCATATTGAGGGTGCAGTTAATTATGCTACAATGTGTTCCTTTAAGAGGGTCAGCATATTTGGATCTGCCACTGAAGCTCAAAAATAGAAGAGCTCTTATAAATGTAAAGAACAACGATGAATTCTGCTTCAAGTACGCGATAATATCCACCATTAACCCGAGGGACAAAGGAGAACGCTGCAATGCATATGGAGTAGATATAACATCTCCATTAATCATCACCAACAACATCACGCTGGACTTTACTGGATTGGTGTTTCCAATGGAGATTTAAAACGTTTTACGTTTCCTTACACGGAACCCACACATAAGCCTAAATGTGTTTGGGTACGATGAGCAAAAGGACAGGGTGATTGGTCCACTATACAGTAATGGAACTGAAATCTTGCACCACATCAATTTACTGTACCTCGATGGACCAGCCGCCGTCATTTATGGACACTACATGTGGATTAAAAATATTTCTGCGTAAGTAAAAATATCAATTGACAATTTAAATAATTGACTAATTTAATTTTTTTAATTGCAGCCTGCTATCTTCTCAATTGGGTAAGAAAGGTGTTAAACGCTTTTTCTGCAACAAGTGCCTATCATACTCAACGAGTGAGTATAGATTTATGCGACATGCGGAAAGATTCTCAAATGTTGTGACTGAGCGACCCAAAAAAGCTGGAGGTTCCATTCACTGTGTATGCGAACTTTGAAAGCATATTGGAGCCTACTACGATTGATGTAAGTGAGAGAACTCGATTAGTAAATAAGCATGTACCTATAGCATTTGCAAACTACATAAAGTGTGCATTTGATTCGATGCTTGATAAATTTGTAACTAAGACAGAGGGAAATTTCGGGCGCACTTTTGTTGAGCATTTAACGTCCGATTTGTCTGAGATTTATGAGAACCACTTAAACATTGTGGTTCCTCTTACAAATGAGTACTCAAGACAATTTCGATTTTGATGAGGCTTTTAATTGTCACATTTGTAAGGGGATTTTAGGTAACGATAGAGTAAGAGACCATTGTCATTTTACAGGACAATTTCGAGGTGCTGCACATAATGAGTGCAATCTTAAATTTAAGACAGGAAATTTTATCCCAGTGTTCTTTCACAATTTTTCTAAATATGATTCCCACTTATTTGTGAAAGATCTCGGGGAGATTGAGGGGGAAATAAAAGTAATTCCCTTAAATAAGGAATTATATATTTTAATATCAAAATATATCCCTCTAGGAGAAAATAAGTTAGAAATTAGATTTCTACAAACTTTCCGAATCATGCCCTCTAGCCTACACTCACTTGCAGCTAATTTAAATGATTTTAAAGTGTTAAGCAAACAATTTTCCAGCTCAACAGATGTCGCTTTACTTCGTAGGAAAGGAGTTTTCCCCTATGAATATTTAGATTCTGAGGAAAAACTAATTGAAACTTGTCTCCCACCAAGAAGCAAGTTTTATAGTAAATTGACAGATTCTGAATGTTCAGAAGTGGATTACTCCCACGCATGTCAGGTGTGGTCACATTTCAAGTGTCAATCACTTAAAGTTTACTTGGAATTGTATCTGAAGACTGACGTTTTATTGCTAACAGACGTATTCAAAAATTTTAGAACAATTTGTTCAACCATTTATGGGCTTGATTCTGCTCATTATTATACATCCCCAAGTTTGTCATGGGATGCCATGCTAAAAACTACAGAAATTTCTCTCGAATTACTCACTTACTTCAGAGTGCAATTCGAGGGGGATTGGTTCAAAGTAGTCATAGGCATACAAAGGCAAACCACAATTATCTTAAAGATTTTGATCCGACTAAGGAATCTGAATATTTAATGTATGTGGATGCAAATAATTTGTATGGATGGGCAATGTCTCAATCCTTACTATTTAGTTATTTTGAATGGCTAGAGCAGAGTCAAATAAATTCTTTTAATATTGAAAGTATTTCAGAAGATAGTGAGTATGGATATATTCTTGTGGTTGACTTGGTTTATCCTTACTGGCTTCATGACTTACACAATGATCTACCCTTTTGTCCAGCCAACAAACTCCCCTCGATAAATTCCAAAGAACCCAAACTAATAGCTGATCTTCGACAAAAGCAGAAATACATCATACCCTACACAACATTAAAACAGTGTATGCTGTATGGACTGAAGCTTGAAACGATTTACTCCATCTTAGAGTTTAAGCCCTGGCTTAAAAAATATATTGATTTAAACACTGAGCACAGAACTAGGGCTAAAAGCACGAAAAAGATTTTTTTCAATTATTAAATAATAGTATCTTCGGAAAATGTCTTGAGGACAGTTCTAAGCGCAAGGATGTACGCTTAGTAACAGAATTGGAAGCTCCACCTGTCGGTCCTCAGGGTGGACATCCGAGATTATGTGCCAGGGAGTTAATATCTAGTTCATATAATTGTCATAGCATTTCTAAATTTAGTAAAAAACTATTTGCCATTCAAATGAATAGATTACGAAATGTTTGTGATAAACCAATTTACATAGGTTTATAGTAATGGAATTATCAAAATGGAAAATGTACGATTTCACTATGATTATATGAAACCTAACTATAATGAAGCTATAAAACTAAATAACATGGTCACGGATTCATTTATTTACTCGATAAAAACAGAGGATTAATATAGTGACATTCGTGAAGATTCGTAGATTTAAAATTTGATACATCTGATTATCCAGATAAATTGGCTGGGCTCTATAATTTTAAGCAATGTAACAAGAAACGCTTAAGGTTTTTCAAAGATGAACTGCAGGGTAGGTCAATGACTGAGTTTGTTGGCCTTCGTTCTAATATGCATGCATACACATCCATAAATGTAGTCAACCATACAAATGTGTGATAAAAAATATGGGAGTAAAACGAAGGACAGCAATATTGTGATATCATGTACATGTTTAGGTCTAGAGGGCATGAAATAAATACAGTGAAAATGACCAAAATTACATTAGATAATAAGGATGATAAGAGAAAAATTTGTGAAGATGGAGTTTCAACTCTCGCAATAGGTCATTATAAGACCAAAGTACACGAAATTGAGTGTTCTATGCAAAGTATAGAAACTCAATCAAGAGTTTGGCGGAGCCAAATTAGTCAATTAGAAAACACTTTCTATACCCCAAGATCATTGATTAAACTTAATTCTCTAAAGAGAAAATTAGAATGTAACGAAAGTGCGCTCGACATACATGAGGGGGAACTCATAATGCACTATATTTTAATAGACGGTATAAACAAAAAAATAAAACTATAAATTTAAGTTTGGGATTGATATTTATTTATTCATTTAAAAATGTTTAAACTAAATTAATGAATCTATTTATTGGTAATTTAAGATAAAAATTGTAAAAAAAAAAAAAATTTATTGTAATAATGAAAAAAAAAATATTATAATATTAAAATATTATAATAAAATAAAAAAAATATATATATTAAAAATATCTCCATGTGTTTATGTCTTTACAAAATTTGAGATTTGGGAATCCAACTGTCTTCACTTTTCGAGAATCCTAGCCAACGCACCAGAACTATATTTCCATCCCTTTTCAGCACCTTTTCTACTAGGTGAGTATTGGGAAATCGAGTCTTTTTCAGTTATTCCTTATAGAAACCACCCTTAACAGGATTACCATTTAAATCTTCCAACAAGTATGTTGTTGGATATGTATTTTGAACTTTGCCTATTCTAAAAATCTATGTCTTCCAATTGGGAATATATCCCTTTTGAAATACTCCTTTAAATGAAGAGATTCGAACATTGTCTCCAATCTTCAGTTTGCTCCCCATAAATATTTTGATATTATTGTAGACAGTATTCAAGATATGCTTCTCATTCCCACTCTTTTCATCGATTGGAGCCATTTTTATTGTTCTATGCCTCCTATTGTTGTAAACGTTTATCAACTCTTTGTACATTTCAATCCATTTATAGGTTCCATTGTTAGAAAATTCCTTCCACATGAGTTCTTTTAATGTTATATTAAAGCGTTCAACAATTGATGCCTTTGAATAGTGGTTGATTTTATATTGAGACATCAATTCCTTAAAGCGAGTGTTGAAGAACTCTTTTCCGTCATCTGTTTGTAGATTCCTAGGCACTCCACGACCAGACTTGAATATTTTCTCCATTGCCTCACCAACATCTTTCGCAGTCTTAGATTTAATAATACTTATTTAATACTCTAAATCTAGAACTTATTCTTAGATTTTGGTCCATTTCTAATAGTTTTAATAATAGCAGAGATAACTTCCTCAAGTCTGTCTAATCTGTCATCAATTTCTACAGTTTTAACATCTGGTACATTGACAACTGTTTCACTCATCATTGAATCTTTCATCTCCCTTATGGACTTGTCGACATTATCTTTGATAACAAAGTCGGTCTTCTCTTGTGGGATCGAACCATTTTTTATACTTTTTTGTTGAATATTAAAGTTTTCATGTGTATCAATAATGAGTTCTGGAACAGTTTTTTCATTTCGTTTTAAATTATTAGAGTTCTGCCTTTTACTTATATAATGACGAAACTTGTCGACGGACATGATGATTATAAACTAATTTGAATATTGTTACATAAAAATATACTAAATTATGATATAATTTGAGCCTCTCTCAATTCAATTATTAAAGTAATTTCATTTCCATGATTTGAATTTCCGGCTGATTTTGATGCTATTAGAAGTTGTAGACGTTCTACCAGCTCATTTGCATCGTCCCAGTATACATAATTGGGTTTCTTCGTTTCAAATGTCATAAATCTCGAGCATTTTACAATTACCTTGATGCGCTTGGGAGTTGACTCGGCAATGGGTGATTTAGATGGCTTAATAATTTGGGAATATTTTAATGCCCTCGTTCCTTTAATCTGACCATTTGGTTGAAAATTTCTTCGATACAAATTAGTTTTTAAAATTTTTAAAATTTCATTGTATATTTCCAGATCATTTGTACTATAATTGTTTGGTATATGGTGGAATACTAAAGAACATAATCCACTAGTGAGTTGGTAGTTTTTACCACAATCAAATTCTATTTTATTATTTGTTACTTTTATTCGGTTATTTCCCAACATTAATTGTCCAGAGTCATTTTTGTATGGACCACATGTTTTATCCAAAATACGATCTCGTTGTAGTTCACTGATGGTTAAATTTTTTGAGCTCTCTTCAAGCGATGGTGGTTGATTTAATATCAAATAGGATGGAGTGGGAGAAGACACTTTGCTTGTTAATACAGGCGATGAAGTCGGTGATACACTTGATGTGTGAGCCAAGTCTTGATGCGGTAGTATAAATGAAGAGTCATCCATTGCCGGTTGAGAATAGAATTGTTCATCATCATCATCATCATCAGCATCATTAGCAACATTAGCATCATCAATATTAACTGCATCACTCTTCATCCTCCAATCCGAACGCTTGTAATAATCATAGTCGGGTTTTGAGATTTTATTAGCAGCAGTGTGAAATGAAGTTTCCTCTTTTTCATATGAGGTGTGTTATCTTTAATATTCAAATCAGCTTTATCATTTGTATTGTCTTTTGATATATGGTTCTCAAATTTATTGTTATTATTAACGAGTTTATTTAACGAGACACACGTGTGTATGAACATCGAAGGATGCCTACCGACGATCCCTCATTTAAAAAGGCGACATTGGAGTGGGATGAATGTAGGAGAGTGGGAAAAAACATTATTCTTCGAAGGACGCCTTCTAACGATCCCTCTCATAAAAAAGGGATGAGTGCAGGGGAGTGGGAAAAAAAACACTCGAGTCTTCGAAGGAACCCAACCCCCGTCCCCTTACCTAAAAAAGGTAACATAGGAGTGGGATGAGTGTGGGAAAAAAGTGTGAGTGTGACAAAAATAACGATTTCTTGGGTAACCTTTAAGGAATAATATACCTCAATTAAAAAGGGATAACCTAGGGGGTAATTGGAAGGGCGTGAAAAGTCTGAACAGTGAGTCGAGATCGGTCACGCTCATGCATAAAATTAAAACAAGACAAAAACAAAAAAAAATAAAAGATTGCTAGGGACCGAATGCTTCTTACTCTCGATCCCTCACCTAAAAGTGGAATGAGGTGTACACCTTCCACTTCAGACCTAAATCGAAGGATGCCTACCGACGATCCCTCTCATAAAAAAGGGATGAGTGCAGGGGGTAATAAAAATACAGAGGATACGGATACGGACCTTCAATTTCATTTTTTAAAAATCTGTAAAAGAAATCCCATTTCCATTTCCCAACCCAAAATAATGTATACACTTTATTTTTGAGTATATATTAAAATTTTATTGTTCAAGTATAATTTTCAAAATCGATGTTCTAAACTAACATACATTTTAATAATTTTTAAACATTTGTTGGAGCGCACTGTAAAAAAATGACAGGCACATGTATCAACTACATCGACTTTATTATGGGCCCAGCAGCAAGATGAGAAATGGAGTCCATGTACATTGGAAACCAGTGGTGTATCAGCCATCCTCTCATTAAAATAACTTAGGCACTCCTCCAGATATTGCACGTGTTCAGGGAAAATATATTTTTTTTACATTTTCACGAAATTACTTATCCTGATTACAAGTTGTTTGATTGTAATGGGGGTTGCATTGATGTCGTTGTTTTTAAGACTCATCATTTTGTTGGCTCCGTGAACGTCTACTTGCTTCAATTTTCTAAATTTGAATGAAAAAATCCAGCGCATCTTTTTAAACAATACGTTGAACTAATCCAGTCAATGGAGTATATTCAACTAGTCGATCATGGATGAGAAGGCAATATACCTTTGTATCCATCTCACTTGGTGAAGTTAGCTCAGTGGAAATTTTAACATCAATCGGTCCTGATTTGACTGATTCATTCTGGTATGAAAGATCAACAACAACAATAGGAGCCTTTGCCATGAATTCCTTTGGAGATAAGAGAGCTCGTGGTTCTCGATTGTAGTAGCTCTCTTGAAATTTAACATACATGTCATACAAGACAGCAAACCGATTTTCATTATATTTAATATTTAAATCCTCATAGGGATATACTTCTGAATTAAGATATACCTTGGCATTTCTCAAATTGTTTGTGATTAGTTGTCCATTTAATGTAAATGTAATGACAGTGAAACGTGGGCGTTCTCTATTTGCCGACAGCTTAACATTCCATATATGATGTGTTCCTTGTACCAATGTGGGATTGATATAACAATCCCAACTCCGGAATGCGAGTGGTAGTGTAGCTCCACTTTTAACAATATTAAACATTTTAATTTTAGCACTATCGCTTGGAACAATGTGGGGGATCTTCCAACTTATGTTATGTATATCAATTTTAAACGATTTTCCATCAATT
>VNJM01003546.1:0-16135 GCA_008042475.1 Drosophila kanapiae | reverse complement strand
AGTTGTCGAGTAATCCAAGGAGGCTTATATGAAATCACAGTTTTCGATCCGACTAAGGAATCTGAATATTTAATGTATGTGGATGTTAATAATTTGAATGGTCAAAATCTGACCCAGAATTCTTATATTTCTTGAAACGTCTATTTTTTATGTTCTTCAGATATGTAAGTTGTCGAGTAATCCAAGGAGGCTTATATGAAATCACAGTTTTCGATCCGACTAAGGAATCTGAATATTTAATGTATGTGGATGAAAATAATTTGTATGGATGGGCAATGTCTCAATCCTTACCTTTTAGTAATTTTAAATGGCTAGAACACAGTTAAATAAATTTTATTTTTTTTTTATTTTATTTGGTTATTGGTTAACAAATAATTGGCTGTTAACATTAAAACTTAAAATTAATCTAAGTAAAAATCTTTCCCCCGACCCAGTAGGAGAATTTTTTAACGATATGCCCCGTCTCACATCGGGTGGGTCAAGGTAAAGACTTACAGCTGGGAGGATAAATGCAACTTAACATTAGATACATTTACAGACAATGATTTTTCACTACATAGGACATCATATAATTCGTTATAAAGCGAACACATGATGCGAAAGGGGTCATGGGAATCAAAGTTCGATCTGCATATTTCCAGGAAGAGAGGTCGGAACTGTCTGGAACTTCTCAGAGGAACTGCGAACTTCATATTTCCAAGCAGTGAAGCAGAGTCGAGGCCATTAATTAATTTATACAGAAATATGACACTATTACATTTACTTCGGTCTTGCAGAGTCGGCATGTCCAAGAGCCGTAACCTGCTGGTATACGATGGCAGACGAAGATGGTGTTCCCAATTTAAGCCCCTTAAGGCAAAAAGAAGAAATTTCTTCTGTACTGATTCGATGAGCTCTTTATACTTTGCATACTGGGGTGACCATAAGCATGAACAATATTCAAGCAAGGGACGAGCTAGCGAGATATAAAGAAGTTTGGTGGTAAAGAAATCGTCGAACTCTTTAGCCCAACGTTTTATGAACGCTAAAACACCTCTAGCCTTTCCCACTAAAACACTTATGTGATAGGAAAAATTTAATTTATGATTGAAAAGAACACCAAGGTCAAATACAGTAGAAATACGCTCTATGATGTTTGGCCCAAGAAAATAATTTGAGACATATGTATATCTTAGAACGGTAAAAGGACATGACACTGCATTTTGAATGATTTAAATTAAGCTTGTTGATAACGCACCAAGATATCATACGGTTTAAGTCGTTTTGCAATAAAACGTGAGATTGATTGTTTTTAATGTGCATACAGATTTTAACATCGTCCACGTACATTAATGGAAATGAGTCTAATATTACAGAGGGTAGATCATTGATAAATAAACCAAAGACAAATGGTCCCAAATGACTACCTTGTGGAACTCCCGAAGCGACGAAGACACTTTGAAAAAGAAAGTTATTAAATAAAACTTTTTAGGTACGGTTAGATAAGTACATTTTGATCCAGCGTACTAGAATATTTGGAAAACCAAGCAGGGTTAGCTTATTAAGCAGGAGATCATGGTTAACTGAATCGAACGCCTTACTAAAATCTGTGAAAACTACGTCAACTTGAGATTTTAGCTTAAAGCCATTCCTAATGAAAGATGTAAATTCTAGGAGATTGGTAGTAGTAGATCGGCGTTTCATGAAACCATGCTGAGATGGTGATATTAAAGAGTAACATTGATGTTGAAGCTGCGAGGTAATGATTAACTCGAGCAATTTGGGAATAGCGCAGAGCTTGGCAATCCCCCTATAGATTAAAATGAAGGATTCTTTCCATGTGTTTATGTCTTTTTTAAAATTTGAGATTTAGGAATCCAACTGTCTTCAACTTTCGAGAATCCTAGTGAACGCACCAGAACTCTATTTCCATTCCTTTTCAGCACCTTTTCTACGAGGTAAGTATTGGGAAATCGAGTCTTTGTCAGTTCTTCCTTATGAAAACCACCTTGCTTATTCTAAAAATCTCTGTATTCCAACTTTAAATGAAGAGATTCGAACATTGTCTCCAATCTACAGTATGCTCCCCATAAATATTTTGATATTATTGTAGACAGTTTTGAAGATATACTTCTCATTCCCACTCTTTTCATCGATTGGAGCCATTTTTATTGTTCTATGCCTCCTATTATTGTAAACGTTAATCAACTCTTTGTACATTTCAATCCATTTATAGGATCCATTGTAAGAAAATTCCTTCCACATGAGTTCTTTTAATGTTATTTTAAACCGTTCAACAATTGATGCCTTCAATGTACTAAATATAGAATAGTGGTTGATTTTATATTGAGACATCAATTCATTAAAGCGAGTGTTGAAGAACTCTTTTCCGTCATCTGTTTGTAGCTTCCTAGGCACTCCACGTCCAGACTTGAATATTTTCTCCATTGCCTCACCAACATCTTTCGCAGTCTTAGATTTAATTGCCTCACCCCAGGAAAATTTGAAAAATGTGTCGATTACTGTTATTTGAGGAGGAGTAATTTCCCATTTCCACCAGGTCAGCTTGCCATAAACAATTAATTCCTTTTGTAATAACTCTGCGACGTAGAAAATGTTTACGTGCGGGAGAATGTATTGCATTAAGAATTCCTCGTATTTTCCTTATTTAAAAGGTTAGTAAAGCCATTTAAGATATATTTATATTTTGATATAATGCTTTTCTTAATACTCTAAATCTAGAAGTTATTTTTAGATTTTGGTCCATTTCTAATAGTTTCAATAATAGCAGAAGTCTGTCTGTCTGTGAAGTCTGTCTAATCTGTCATCAATTTCTACATTTTTAACATCTGATACATTGACAACTATTTCACTCATCATTGAATCTTTCATCTCCCTTATGGACTTGTCGACATAATCTTTGATAACAAAGTCGGTCTTCTCTTGTGGAATGGATTCATTTTTAATACGTTTTTGTTGAATATTAAAGTTTCCATCTGTATCAATAATGAGTCCCGGAATAGTTTTTTCATATCGTTTTAAATTATTAGAGTTCTGTTTATCACTTATTCTTAATGACCAAACTTGTAAACGGACATGATGATTATAAACTAATTTGAATATTGTTACATAAAGCCATTTGGGTCCCTTATTGTTTACATTATTTATTAACTCTAGACTGCTCATGTACGCAGATGATGTTAATGTTTGTGTGCAGTATAAAGACAGCTCTTGCCAGTCGGATTTACAATCAGATCTGAATAACTTTCAAACATGGTGCCATGTTAATTTATTAAATTTAAATGGCTCTAAGTGCAAGCTAATGTCATTCTCACGTGTCACTTCCATGCTTGCGACTTATATGCTAAACGGCTGCTCTCTAGAAAGAATTACTCTGGTCGACGATTTGGGCGTCCGTCTGGGTCCTAAACTTGACTTTATAGGTCATATTTCGTGCATGGTAAATAAAGCCAGGGGTGTGCCTGTATTTATTAAGCGGTGGTCGAAGGAATTCGATGACACTTATTTTACAAAAACCTTATATACTTCATTATTTCGTCCTACCTTGGAGTACGGCTCGTGTGCTTGGAATCCACAATATTGTCTCCACAGAAAACGCATCGAATCAGTTCAAAAGAACTTTTTACTTTTAGCTCTACGCAACTTTAACTGGGAATCAGGCAGAAGGTTACCCTATATACAAGTAGACTTTTACTAATTAACCTACCATTCTTAGCCAACCGTAGAACCATGCTAGGTATCACCTTTATTTACAGTTTAATCCGTGGTGACTTGGAGAGTTCTGACCTGATAGGTCAGCTAAATTTGCACGTACCGAGTAGAAATACAAGATCCTTTTTACCTTTAGTTTTGCGCCATTGTATATCATCGTATGAGTTGCATGAACCCTTTAGAGTTTTGTGCGCTAATTATAATGATATGTACCCAATAACCTCTAACGTAGACAGCCTTCCCAAACTAAAAACTTTAATCCTAACTAAATTACTACGTATGCAACCAAACATTCAGGCAGCACGTCAGTAGTTAATTTCATCGCAAACTTTACCTATACTTTCTCCTATCGTACTTACTTGCTTGGTGTCGAAAGGGCCACTTGAGTGCACTGACCGTAGTGCATCAACGTCCATTATTTAAATGTATACTAAATTATGATATAATTTGAGCCTCTCTCAATTCTTCAATTATTGAAGTAATTTCCTTTCCATGATTTGAAATTCCAGCTGATTTCGATGCTATTAGGAGATGTAGACAGTTGTAAACAGATCTGACCTGATATGATAACCTAATCTGGTAAATAAACCTGTTAAACAGGCCTGATCTGATCTGATAATCAGAACTGGTCTGATCATGGTAAACTTACCTGATCTTAGCTGATAACAAAAATTGCAGACATTGAAAGTACCAAATTTTTGGAAACGTTGATAATTGTAACTAAGTTTTTTTTTTCCCAAATATTTAACAACTTCAAGAGGAGGTTGTAAATTTCCAAAGCTATCAAAATAATATGCTTCTAAACCTTTCTTAAAATACGCTAGCCAATGCGTTCCTTTAGATGACGAGTCTGATAAATTTATTATTCCACACTAAAAATGATGTTGGAATTGAGGCAACTCATCTTTCATATAAACTCCCCGAAAATGTGGAATATTTTTAAAGGCAAATCTTATTATATCAAAGTTGGATAATGCTCTTTTGGGTAGCTCTTTTAGTGGTTGTTTGTATTGTGCTTTTTGTTTTTAATATTTTAAAAAATATACCATACCCTTTTTTATATGGCTCTAAATACAATCTCTTCCACAATGCTACCGATTCGATTTTATTATTAAATGATTTTTTCAAACTGCGCTTTTGCCATCTTTGCATTGTTGGTAGTCTTTACTATTACTGCTCTACCTGATGCTAAACTATTCACAGCACTAAGGGCTGTAAACATAGGTACCAGTGGCAAGAAACCACAAACTTTTGGGATGGTTATAACCCGTGGAATTACTTCATTTTTCCTACACCCCATAGTGTTAGATACTGCTTTGCCAGCAACTTTTACTGCATTCAATAAGTCAAGTGGTTTGTTCTTTCTCAATTCGCTGGTAGCCTTTTTGATTGAAGCGATAGATTATTTACTACCTTCTTTTTCTGCTGCTTTGTGCCCATCCCAAATTTTTTCTTTACCTTCAACATGTTTGCCACCATATATGCTGCAGCTCTCTCCCCAATACTACTATCTTTTGCTTTAACACGATCCCAAGCCCTATCAATTAAAACTCTATCTGTTTTATGACGTTCACTCAACTCTTTATTATTTGAATATGCAATATCATGTTCTTTACAAGCCTTATCCAAAACATTGATTCCACGATCACCGCGTGGTAATCGTTCCTATAGCTTAGTGCCTGGTCCACAGTAATTGTAACCAGGTAAATGAGCCTCAAAGGGTAGTGTGTTTATCAAATTTTTTAGAGACCGGTACCCTGTTTGGCTTATGATTTATGACTTTATCTTTTCTTCTTATATATAAAAATAAATCCCAAAATGTGTTGGTAAGCGCATAACTCAACAACGCCTGGACCAATTCGGCCAAATCTTTTTTTAAAATGTTCATTGAAGTTCAAGGATGGTTTGTACTGCGAGAAAAATTAGAATTATTGCTGGAAAAATCCTAAAAATAGCCCTTTTCTTTTTCCCATACAAATGGTTTGTAACTAAAACGTAGTCAATTTGAGCTTGCTATGTTCCTAACGTCAAAGATCATATCTATCAAAACAATGTGCGTGTGTGAGCTGGAGCACAGAATACATATTTGGAAGAGTTTAATGTCGCGTTCCGAAACTTGCGCAGTTCATGATTAGTGAAAAAATAATTTATATTTGATATGCCAACACCAGATGAACCGCATCAATTTCAGGAAATATATTTCATTTCGTCGATGGTAGATCAACTAAATATGCGGTGCAATATACAGGGAACACATCGGTTAAAGACACGAATTATTAAACAGTTGCAAGCATTTTTTACGCTAATAATGTTACGGATAATATTTTCAGAACAGCATTGGAACGAATGCCATCGGATACGCACAAATTTGTCATAAGAGCGGATTGTACCCCAACAGGTGAACATGTGCGAAGATTCAATGCACCCACCGTTATTGATGTTGCTGCAGTTATTGTTGGCGATCCAACTAAACAGGGAAAACATTTGTCATTTCATGGATTTTGGCCACTATTTGATCAAGATGTGACATAGCTCTGGCGTTAGTATCATCTGGAATGGCGGCGGCTCTTCTAGATGGCGGTCGTACTGCACACTCTGCGCTTAAGTTGCCACTTAATTTAGACACAATTGATACTCCAACATGCAATATTTCCCGATCCAGTGCAATGGGAAAATTGTTGATGCAATCCAAGCTCATTGTTTGGGATGAGTGCACAATGACACATAAGAAATCACTTAAAGCACTTAACTGCACAATCAAGGATCTTCGGCGAAATAACAACATCTTTGGCGGCTTGCCAGTAATTCCCCGTGGAGCGCCTGCAGATGAATTTAATGCTTCCCTGAAGGCATCACCTTTATGGAATAACGTAAAAACATTATCGCTAACCAATAATATGAGAGATAAACTTCAAAATGATCAAAGTGCTGCACAATTTTCCAAATATTTGTTAGCTGTTGGAAATGGAAAAGTCCCAGTTGATGCGACATCTGGATTAATTAGTCTTACCAACTAGCTCTTATTGAAAATGTTTTCCCAAACATTAGTGCTTGGTTAAGTCAACGAACCATTGTAGCCACAAAGAATAATAATGTACACGCACTGAATTTCACCATTCAATCAAAAATTGCTGGCGAGTTGTTGATCAGTTGATTCGATAACAAATTCCGATGATGTAGTAAATTATCCAACGGAGTTTTTGAACTCTCCGCAGATTAATTGAATTATTAAACATTATCGCTAACTACTAATATGAGAGTTCAACTTCACAATGATCAAAGTGCTGCACAATTTTTTAAACAATTGTTAGCTGTTGAAAATGGAAAAGTCCCAGTTGATGCGACATCTGGATTAATTACTCTTACTAACGACTTTTGCCAATTTGTAGACTCTCAATTAGCTCTTATTGAAAATGTTTTCCCAAGTATTAGTGAGAATTATCAAAATTATGTTTGGTTAACGGAGTTTTTGAACTCTCTGAAGTTACCAGGACATCCACCACATGATTTGAAACTTAAAGTTGGTACAGTATGATATTGCGTAATTTGAATCCACCGCGACTATGCAACGGTATGGAAAGTACGCAGGTGAAAATTGCAATTTCCAGTTCGCCTTGCGTTTGCACTGACAATTAACAAGTCGCATGGCCAATCGATTAGTGTTTGCGGGATTAATTGAGAAAGTCATTGTTCTTCACATGGGCAGTTTTACGTTGCGTGTTCACGAGTTGGGAAACCATCCGCTTTGTTTGTGTTAACGTCAAGCCAAAAAACAAAAAATGTGGTTTACCAAAGAGCACTTCAACGAAACGGATAATTTGTGGACACGTATAACGCATCGATTCAGTATTTATTTTGGATTCAGTTTTATTTACTTACAGAAGTTCAATTAAATAACACTTCATTTTTGTAATCGAAATGAATTCATTACTGTTGTGAATTGAAATAATAATCTTTTAATCACCAAATAAAAAGTTATATAAATCGAAGCCATCTGGTGGCGAAACGGAGTTCGCCGGGTTTGCTAGTATATTATAAAAATGTTAACCCATTTTATATCAACCTCAATTATCGAATGATTGTCCTTGAATGAAGTTCATATCTATATAACATGCGTTTATTAACTCAAAATAAAACCATCAAAGTAAGAAAAGTTGAAGGTAGTGGACATGGAAGCAATACTCATTGGCAACATAGCTCTTTGTTACCAAACACAATTAGAGCTATAATTGTTAGTCCATCTAATTGTGGAAAAACTAATGTGATGATAAGTCTTATCCAAAATCCACACCGAAATATGAGTATTTGGAAAAACTTGTTAAGCCGATACAAGGAATGGGATATTACACATTTTCAGCAAATGACTCTGTTTTGTCACCGCAGGAAGCTAAAAACAATTCCTTTATGATATTTGATGATCTAGCATGTAAAAAGCAGGATAATATCCGAAACTATTTTAGCATGAGACGACATTTTATTTCAAACATATACACATATTCCAAAACACTTAATACGTGATAATGCAAATTTTATTATAATGTTTAAACAAGATGACTTGAACATGCGACATATATATCGAGATCATGTAAACAGTGGTATTGACTATGATTTCTTTATGAATATTTAACGAAAGTGTTGGGAGGAAAATTTTGAATTTCTTTTAATCTCTAAGGTACATCGTTAACAATAGCCTTAACTGGAAACACATCAGTTATAACTGACAACGTACAATTGGTCACCTATTCGGATTTAATAAACGCATATTAAGAACATATAATATTGAAATTCACATCACAGATAATCCTGTGAATATATTGCAAATAAATTCAGTTAGATTGGAGTGTAACATTATTATAATAAAATGAACATTACACAACCGAATAAGATTACCTTTTAACGCTAGAGAACTAGAGAACGGATATTTAGTTAATTTGCACGGAGAAACTGTATTAATTATACTCTTGCGAGCATTAGATTGAATATTTATAATAAAAAGGCTACACATCGCTCCACTGTTAACACCATTACGATTTAATATTCTATAAAGTTTAATATCTAATATTCAAGTGATTAAATTTTTTATGTTCAAGAAAAGCCTATCAATGATGAAAGTACTATTAATTATTATTATTATTATTAAGAGATGAATAGATGCGAACTGAATAGGACTCGGTTTACTGGGATTACATTGACTATCAAGACCTATCTCTCAGCTTTTCTGTACATTTAAAAATGCTGATGGGACTCGGAGAAGATTAGAAGAAAGTTGTATTAAATTGTAAACTTGAACACTCATTCTCCTACTGGTTAGAATCAATGATGATATGTATGTTAAGACATTGGATGGAAATATAAGTTAAATATACGATAAATATACGTTGCATAAGTTGAAAGATCCCCTACATTGTTACAAGCAACATTTCTAAAATTAAAATGTTGTAGTTAAATGAAGTTAAAATTGGAGCTACACTACCACTCGAATTCCGCAGTTGGGATTGTTATAATAGTCCACACATCATATATAGAATGTTAAGCTGTCGGCAAATAGAGAACGTCAACGTTTCGCTGTCATTGCATTTACATTAAATGGACAAATAATCACAAACAATTTGAGATATGCCAAGGTATATCTTAATTCAGAAGTATATCCCTATGAGGATTTGAATATTAAATATAATGAAAATCAGTTTGCTGTCGTGTATGTCATGTATGTCCAATTTCAAGAGATCTACTACAATAGGGAACCACGAGCTCTCTTATCTCCGAAAAAATTCATGGCAAAGGCACCTATTGTCTTTTGTCTATTGATCTTTCATACCAGAATGAATCAGTCGAATCAGGACCGATTGATGTTAAAATTTCTACTGAGCTAACTTCACCAAGTGAGATGGATACAAAGGTATATTGCCTTCTCATCCATGATCGACTAGTTGAATATACTCCATTGACTTGATTAGTTCAACGTATTCTTTAGAAAGATGCGGTGGATTTTTGCATTCAAATTTGGAAAATTGAAGCAAATAAACGTTAACGGCGCCAACAAAATTATTAGTCTTAAAAACAACGACATGCAATCCCATTACAATCAAACAACTTGTAATCAGCATAAATAATTTCATGAAAATGTATAAAGAACAAATTTTCCCTGAACAGAGGATGGCCGATACACCACTGGTTTCCAATGTACATGGACACCATTTCTCATCTTGTTGCTGGGCCCATAATGATGTCGATGTAGTTGATACATGTGCCTGTCGTTTTTTTACAGTGCGCTCCAGCAAATGTTTAAAAATTATTAAAATGTATGTTAGTTTAGAACATCGTTTTTGAAGATTACTTGAATATACTTGAACACTAAAATTGTATTATATATTCAAATATAAAATGTATACATTATTTTGGGTTGGAATATGGTATTGGGATTTCTTTTACAGATTAAAAAAAAATTAAATTGTATGTCTGAAGTTCATTCCACTTTAAAGTAAGGGATCGTTGGTAAGAAGTATTCGGTGCCTCGTGTTCATACAGCAATATTTTATGTTTTGTTTTTGTCTTGTTTTGATTTTATGCATCGAGGGTGAGCGATCTCGACTCACTGTTCAGACTTTTCACCCCTTCCAATTACCCCTAGGATATCCCTTTTTAAATTAAGGGAGATTTGATGAACATCCTTAAGGGTCACCCAAGATATCGTTTTTTCCCACTCTCATCTCACTCCTATGTTGCCTTTTTTTAGGTGTGGGAACGGGGATAGGGTTCCTTCGAAGACTCGTGGTATTTTCCACTCTCCCGCTTTCATCTCTTTTTTATGTGAGGGATCGAGAGTGGGCATTCTTCGAAGACTCGTGCTATTTCCCACTCTTCCGCTTTCGTGTGTCTCAGCCACCCCCGACCCGATTTTCTTGTAAGTGAGGGATCGCGGGTAAGCATCCCTTTTCGAAACGTACATGTTGCTCAGACACCGCCGACTTTTCAATTGCCTCCACCCATCCTTCGATGTACACACTCGAGTTTTCAAGAGCCCCCGTCCCTTTTAAAATTGAACATGATCGTGCGGGATCGCACACGTATCCGTATCCTCGGTGTAGAGTTTAAACACACACCCCTTCTCCACTCAATCAGTGTCCCTAATTAATTGCATTTTTATTACCCGATACCCTATTGACAGGGTGACATCTAACCCTAATTCATTGCATTTTTATTACCATAGCCTCTTGAAATTTTGACAGCTAACCCTAATAAATTTCATTTTTATTACCAAATCCTTTTAAAAAGTGACAGGTTATTGCAATTAATCTAATTTATGACGGTAATTAGCGACACCAAAGGTCGCGACAATAAGCTTACCTATCTACTGATCTAATGAATTTCTTGCAGTCTGCCGGTATTAATAGTTGGACGCACGCCGCGAAAGTAACAAGAGATGTGAGCGATAAGTGTTTTAATGGATAGCAACTTGGAATCTTTTGCTGTAAATACTGAGTACTTAAATATATTTAAACTTAAAACACTGTAGAAATTGTAACGAAGATGATGAAATCAAAAGATAGAATTAGTAATTAGTAATTAGTAACTATAATTAATTAGAATAAAGTTCGTCGGTACAGTATGACTCAACGGACTCTTAAGTGAAAATACTCTACTTGCAAAAGGTTGCTGGTAGCAACAGACGTAGCGGTGGTTGGGTGGGGTAAACCCAAAACATCTAGTGTCTCCATTAAAATTATTGCAAACTATATTCATTTACACAATTCTAAATTCGTTCATTGCATTAAATCCATTTTCTCATTTATCATTACATCCAACCCGGTTTATATACGAAAAGTGCATCTAAAACTAATATGAAGTGCGCTTATTATAACCTCTCAGAGAGTAGCAAGGACCACCGGCGAGCTAGGAAAAGCATAGCTAGAAATGCGAAATCTGTGTATACGAAAAGTGCATGTTACATGCTTACCATCGTGAACCACTACAAATTCGTGTAATGCTGTCTAAGTTTATCGGCTAAAAATGTTGGTGTAGTCCTCAACTTTATTGCTTAGCAACTTTGTGAAAGAGTGTACCTTAATCCTTGGATGTATATATTGTATTATATTTTAATCTGTGTGTTAATATTGTTGTCATACAGACAGTTTAGTGCTCCCTTTATTGCATATATCTTTACCTTGTACGGTATATGTATCGGTTATAAAAAGCAATGTGTTTGAAATCCTTGTTTCCATTTATAAAAATTATAATACTTTATGTCAGTGTTGCAGGCACAATGGGAATAGTGTTCCCTTACTTGGGAGAATTTCAAACCACATTGCACAGAGAAAAGATTTTGTGTTGGATGGAGCTTTTTTGGACACTTGGAATAATACTATTGCCAGGTAAGTCCTGATTCAAATATACACAATGTACAGTTTATAGTGAATAGTGTATAACAACAAAAAAAAGCTACAATCGCTCCTACAAGGTCGACTATTTGATACCCTAAGCACAGTCATACCAAATCAAATAATATTTAATGAATAAATTCAATGCTTTTATTTAAGCTCCGTGCTCAAAACAAAAAAAAAAAAGTTTGTATAACCTTCCAGGTTTCAGTTGGATTGATTCGATTCCATTTGAAATCGATCGAAGAGTTTTTTCTGAAGGCTATTGACATCTATACAATAAAGCATTTATAAATAAAAACACATAACATATGATGAATTTTCTATTACCTCATACAAGTTTCGATTAGCTTTTATTCAAATATTTTTCTATAAGTCTAAAACGACGAATTATAGTCTTGCAAGGAGTTATAGTTTTAGTCCAAAGTTTTCAATGCAGTAAATGAAACTTATCCGACTAATATATACATAACTTATGTTTATTTGCAGC
Source organism: Drosophila kanapiae (assembly GCA_008042475.1). NCBI lineage: Eukaryota > Metazoa > Arthropoda > Insecta > Diptera > Drosophilidae > Drosophila > Drosophila kanapiae. The sequence continues at coordinate 3,556 of VNJM01003546.1, read as the reverse complement.
CGCTGAAGTTTAGGGTGATTCCAATTGTTTAAATAGGAAATTAATGAGGAGAGGGTGACTACTATTTATCAGCTTCTGGCCTAGAGACTCATAACGCAAGAATTAATACAAAGTTATACGGCGATTACCGAAGTTGTATTTTGGCGAGCTTTATTCTTTTGAATACCAATAAGCACTGAATATCAACTTAAAGCTAACAAAATTTAAGACAAATATTCTGTGTCTGCCGGCTATGCACGAGCGTCCGGCTAAAAGCTGTGTTAACAATTTGGCCGGCGTACGGTTACATACTCCCGTCCGATTAACTTGTGTTAACTAACTTGGGTTTGTTAAGATTGTGCGATAACCTCCCTCAATTGAACTGAAGATCTCTTGGCCCAGGTGAGTCGCCGGTAGGTGAGTTCGATGCAAATGAGCTGACAAGCTGTTTCTCTTTCCGAATGTATTCCAAATTCAAAACGGAACAATTCTTAAGCGCATGTATATCGCCGTTATATTCTCCCACTATATTACCCACCAATCGCAACATAACATCATGATGTTAATTTTTTCTAGGAAATTTATTGAATGCAAAACATTAACTAATTGAAGAATTTTCTCAACCGAAACTGACTAAATATATTTAATGGGCTTCTCCAACCACACACATTTTAAGTCTGCATGATCTAAAACGTTTCGGCTGACAATTTTTTATCAGCAAATAATATTTCGTGAATTAAACCCTGTAACTCCATCATTATCATTTTATTCCATGCCAGTAAGGACTCGTAATGGTGACCTTTATCTATTTGTCAATTTTTTGCTGTTTTCAGAATTTTATTGATGGTGTCAGTAAGTTTATTGATTCGATTCTGAACTCTATTATTAATTTCTATCTGACTATTGCTTGAATTTATGAGTTGTCTTTTTTTGAATTGAATTATTTCAAAATCCTATGCGTTGGGTGTCACTGCCACGATTTTCAAACCCGTTTCTAAGAAGTCTAAAGGTGCAGCTACCTTATGGTGAACACCTAACGAGTCAAGCAATTCGTGTAGATGAGCGATGTCTATGTTCAGGAGTTTCTTCATTCAGGCTTCGGAAACATGTTGCTTCGTGCTGCTTCGTGGAAGCGTTGTCCATTAGAGACACTATGCAGGGGTGGTGCGTTTGCTCTACTTACGAAAAGATGATTGCTTAATATAGCCTACAACATAGCCCTTAACATATTTCATTTTCACAATAGATCGTCTTGGCTTTCGGAAAGTACATAAGCTGAAGCAAGGCCGGTGTGAGGTCCTTAATTGTTCTTGAGGGGATAAGTTGTACTACCGCAAACTTAGATAAATTATCGATACAAGTAAGAAAAAATATCTGTCGAGTAAATATCAATAAGTAACATTTCCCCTACGTGAGAAGGAATTGGAGACTCTCTGATCTAGTTCATCTTTGCAGGAGAAATTAATGGAGTGACGCATCTTGTTCCGAAAAAGGACAAATATGAGTTTGGATGGAAAGCTCGACTCTTTCAGTATTATGTGATTTTGGAAGCAATTCAACGTCTAGCTTGTTGTCTTGTCTTGTCTTGCTTGTGAGGGATACCTCGCTGCGGACCGTTGCTGAACAGGAATCAGTTTCTTCCTCCGACATTAACCTGTTGTCTAGACAATGCATCAGCAACTAAATTTTCTTTGCCAGTTTTAAAAAATACGCGCACCACTTTCATCGTTGCGCGCTTTTCTCCTTTAAATCATAGCGCTAGGGTCTTATTTCGATACCGCGAAAGTTAAAGGTTGGTCGTCAGTAAAGATGTTTATATCTTTGATTGCATAATAATAATGACGTAGCTTAGTCAGTTCCCATATGATAGCTAATTATTTTCATTTGTGGCATAGTTAGTCTCCCTATCCTTTAATGTTTTAGAAATCATTGTAATAGGACGTCCATCTTGGAAGAGCACTGCACCTTTACTATAGGCTGAGGTTTCTAAAGTTAGATCAAATACCTGAATGCATGATGTCTTCAAATGCCAAGATATTCGCAAGATTCGCAGCTTCTAAAAAGCTTGTTTTTGGGCCTCAGAGAACTGCACCAGAATTTTTTTTATCTATGGTACTAACAGTTCCGTTTTCCCCTTTTAAAATCTCCGAAATAGGCTTTGCTACAACCGCAAAGCCTTTTATAAAACATATATTGCAGCTCGCCATGCCAAGGAATGATCTGACTTCTAAAACGGATTTTAGTTCCGAAAAGTCTTGAATAGCTTTGAACATCTCTGTGTCGGTTGTTGCACCATTTTTAATTACTATAAACCTTAAAAGGCTCTTGTTTTTTTTAAAGAAGCGCAATTTTTAACCTCTTATTTGCCTTGTACAGGTTCTCTATAGAAGACACTCTACATGTGTGAGATGAGATTCTTAATTTTCCGAGAAAATAATCGCATCATCCATGTATGCGTAACAAAATTTGTCGATATGCTCTCGCAAAATATCGTCAATGGTCCATTGGAAAATGATTGCTGCACTTTTAGACTCCCGTTAACCGAAAAGGAGGTCTTTTCACGGTAGCGTTCTGCATGCCTGGTTTGGTGATATCCCGACTACAGGTCTGCTTTTAAGAATTTTTATGAACGCGTTGTTTATTAAAAAGGGTGCATCGGAACAATCTCACTTAGAAATGGAAAGAAATTTTTTAGTTGTGTGTATTTAGTTCTCTCGTTCTCCGGAAGACCATCGTTGAAAAGAAACCCGATACAAAATAAAAATAAACGGCGAAGTGACCCCAGAAAACTGCCAGATTTGATTGACTTTGCAGTTACAAAAAACATCCCACGAAATCTGATTAGCGCCAGTCCTCTCTCGGATCTATCATTAGACCACTCGCCTGTACTCTTTAGCTTAAACCAACAGCCAGTTAGTAATGACAATCCCGTCAAGCTAACCTCAAACAGCACAAACTGGCTCAAATTAAAAAAATACGTAAGTTCGCACATTGAAATTACACCATAGCTAACCGGCGAAGATGACATTAACAGAACCGTAAGCATGCTAGAGTCAATTTTGGGTTCAGCGGCTCGAGTCGCAACACCACGAAGGCAAAACATAACACATAACACGAACATCACGAATGCAGCAATAGAGCAGCTAGTCCTGGCAAAGCGTCGTTCCCGGCGCGAATGGCAATTACATCGATCACCATCTGCAAAGCAACAGTTAAAGGAAGCTTCCCGTCGACTCAATAATGCACTCCGACAAGAAGAAGATAGATCCCAACAGCGCTACATAGAGCAACTATCCCCATCCAGTTCTAAATTCCCACTATGGAAAGCACACTCAACGTTGAACCCTCCAACAGTGACGGTTACGCCAATAAGAACCCCTGCAGGTTGCTGGGCCCGAAGCTACAAAGACAGAGCCGACACATTCGCTGCCCACCTTCAAAATGTGTTCCAGCCAAATCCAGCAACAACAGTGAGTAATATAAGGACGCAAACAGAAGACGACTCTCACATTGCCGATCCAATTGTATTTCGTCCATGCGAAGTCATAAAAATTATAAAAGAGCAGCTACAACCGAG
>VNJM01000793.1:0-17562 GCA_008042475.1 Drosophila kanapiae | reverse complement strand
CATTATTTATTAATGACCTGCCCGAAGTTTTGGCTAACTCTAGAGTGCTCATGTACGCAGACGACGTTAAGCTTTGTGTGCAGTATAAAGACAGCTCTTGCCAGTCGGGTTTACAAACAGATCTGAATAACTTTCAAACATGGTGCCATGTTAATTTATTACATTTAAATGTATATATTTCATTATATATTTCATTAGTTCGTCCTATCTTGGAGTATGGCTCGTGCGTGTTGAATCCACAATATGATGTCCACCGAAAACGCATCGAATCAGTCCAAAAGAACTTTTTACTTTTTGCTCTACGCAACTTTAACTGGAATTCAGGCCGAAGGTTACCCTCTTATACTAGTAGACTTTTACTAATACACCTACCATCCTTAACCAACCGTAGAACCATGCTAGGTATCGCCTTTATTTACAATTTAATCCGTGGTGACGTGGAGAGTTCTGACCTGATAGGTCAGCTAAATTTCCACGTACCGAGTAGAAATACTAGATCCTTTTTACCTTTAGTGTTGCTCCATTGTAGATCATCGTATGAAGTGCATGCACCCTTTAGAGTTTTGTGTGCTAATTATAATGATATGTACTCAATAACCTCAAACGTTGACAGTCTTCCCAAACTACAAACTTTAATCCTAACTTACTTGATACGTATGCAACCAAAAATTCAGGCAGCACGCCAGTAGATAATTTCCTTGCAAACTTTACCTATACTTTCTTCTATCACGCCTACTAACACCTAACCCTAACAAGCAAGGGCTTGGTGTCGAAAGGGCCACTTGAGTGTACTGACCGTAGTGCATCATATATGTTTCATATATATATATATCGTTTTTATAATAAATTAACATTATCTTTAAAACAATTAAAACACAGTTCTGACATACAAGCATTAAAATGTAAAATATTATCCCCATTATCATGTTTGACTTTTGAGTTCAAAAACTAGAACAGCCGTATCTGGATTTGATATATTGCGAAATATTATTGCTACCTTTGTCTAAATCAGTTATGCAATAATGTTCCTGAAACATCACAGAATGAACAAAAATTAATATTTGTAATTTACATTACCGCATTGTATTTTAAAATAATTAATTTCTGTTCTTGCAGAACTGAACTAAAACTTCTTCGGAAGTTTGCACAGATTTAACAGAGGGAAATTCGAATCCTTACTAATATATTCAAAACTAAAAAGTAGAAATTCAATATTTATTTTAGCTCTAAATTATGTATTGTATTTAATACATGATCACTTTTGACGTCAACTTTTGTGAATAGTCTAAATTGCTAGGTTTTATATATCGGTAGTATAACTCTCTAAGAATAGGTCCTACAAATTTGATGTTTTTATAAAAGTATTTCCGAAGTATTTATACCAAGCAAGGCCAACAAATTTAAGGGAGGGAGCAACAGCACACCGCGACAGCAGCGAGACAAAAAAAGGGACAACGCCCACCACAGCGACCCAGCACAATCGTGAAGCTGGTCGAATATGTGCGCAAAGTGACTACACTGCCAAAAATTACAAAATATTGCGTTTAAAATTCGGAACTTTCAATTTCTTCAGTCACTTTTCTTTATTTTTCATGCCCTTAAAAGAACTACTAAAGAACAAATCACAATTTTTTTACTCAGTGCAGAGGTCGCGGCTAACTGCGCAATTTATTTTTTTGTGCGTGACCTAGACACTGTATTTGTTGATGCAAACTCGAGATTGCGAGCCTCGCGACCTTTTTTTTTTCTCCTCTTTGACGCCTATTTTCAATAGATCTTGTTGTTGCCTTTCTCCATGGATGACTGCATAGCCGACAGGTTTCGCGTAGCTGTTATGTTTTGGTTCTGCTTGCTTCCGCTGGTTCACAAACTCAGCGTTGGCACCCAGTGTATGGGTTAATGACCATTGATCTGAGTCGCAGAGGTTTGGGGCGGCGGTGTGTCCGCAACAATCTGGCGCGACTTGCTGGTGCCACTGACAAAATATTACCTAAGGAGCAAAATGAGCTGAAAAAGGCACTTCGCGCCATTTATACCGTTGCAAGTCGGACAATTTAGTTCGATGTGAGAAGTGGAGGACAGTGTGACCGCACTATAGTAATCATAGTAATATATGAAGAAATAGTAATATATGAATGAAATTTAGAGCGTACATTGAAGAGCAAGAATAGAATATTGAACTTAAGCGTTTTCAACAAGCAAATGCATAAAAATTGTACGCTGCCTAGAGGAGGCATGGCCATTTGAGAGTTAAATTATCAAAAAATCCCTACGTCATTCATAAGAAATTTATTAACTTTAAATGTGGTACAATAGTAAAATTAAAATTAAAATCTCTCTTAATTTTGCCGCGTGTCGTTTGGAAAATCACGTTTTGGGAAAAACCTACACTATAGAATCTGCATGAATAGTTTCGTACAAGATCGGAAATGGTTGGAGCTTAAAACATTGTTAAAACTATAAACAGTTCTTAAAATTAAAAAAAAAAAATGGTTAAAAGAGTCTAAGTTACAGTGATGCCCGTAAAACATAAATGTATTATTTAGCAAGTGTATTCAAATTTATTAAATATTACCTTTTAAGTCATGTTTAAGGCCAAACCATTAATACTAACAATGTTAAATATATTTTCATTGAAATATTCCCTCACACCAAAAACGTTTTTAATTGTAAAGGATACATATATTATGTCACTACAGTATCGAATGTGCAGATTTTGGTTTATGCCGATTTCATCAATTTCGGACATTGTTGTCATATCTGCAACACCAATCTTTGGTTCGTTCGACATCCTATCTGTAGAAGAAAGACAGAAAAAAAGGAATAATAAGTATTTTATATTGTATATTTGCGTAAACTAGTAATACAGGGAACCAAGAAACATTGTATCCCACTAATGAATATAAACTCCAGAGTTATAAAAAAAAGAGATACGTTTACATTTTAATAATAAGAATGATAATTATATTAAAGTTTATTTCCTTCTAAGCCATGAGAAACTTTTTTTAGCTTGTGGAGATCCAAATTATATTTGCCATCTTTTTTAGCATCCCCTGGAAAGAAAAAGACTATACAACCAAACACCTCAGTTTCAAGGCGGATCCCGGTACACCAGGTTTGCTTTGCGACTTGGATGGTCAATTCGCTGATGCTGAGCACGAAGATGGTAATACCACTTCCAACATCAGCAGAGACCCGTAAATGGATTTGGAGAATTAGGGTATACGGTATACATCGCAAAATCTATCGGTAGCCCACATGCACATGCACATAACCCTAACAAGCAAGGGTTTGGTGTCGAAAGGGCCACTTGAGTGTACTGACCGTAGTGCATCATATATGTTGCATATATATATATATCGTTTTTATAATAAATTAACATTATCTTTAAAACCGGAACAATTAAAACACAGTTCTGACAAACAAGCATTAAAATGTAAAATATCCCCATTATCATGTTTGACTTTTGAGTTAAAAAACTAGAACAGCCGTATCTGGATTTGATATATTGCGAAATATTATTGTTACCTTTGTCTAAATCAGTTATGCATGCAGTTATGCAATTATGCAGTTATGTTCCTGAAACATCACAGAATGAACAAAAATTATTATTTGTAATTTAGATTACCGCATTGTATTTTAAAATAATTAATTTCTGTTCTTGCAGAACTGAATTCGCCAGCCGAATGGCAGGCGTAGTTTCCGTTAGGTTTCTTCGGAAGTTTCCACAGATTTAACAGAGGGAAATTCGAATCCTTACTAATATATTCAAAACTAAAAAGTAGAAATTCAATATTTATTTTAGCTCTAAATTATGTATTGTATTTAATACATGATCACTTTTGACGTCAACTTTTGTGAATAGTCTAAATTGCTAGGTTTTATATATCGGTAGTATAACTCTCTAAGAATAGGTCCTACAAATTTGATGTTTTTATAAAAGTATTTCCGAAGTATTTATACCAAGCAAGGCCAACAAATTTAAGGGAGGGAGCAACAGCACACCGCGACAGCAGCGAGACAAAAAAATGGACAACGCCCACCACAGCGACCCAGTACAATCGTGAAGCTGGTCGAATATGTGCGCAAAGTGACTACACTGCCAAAAATTACAAAATATTGCGTTTAAAATTCGGAACTTTCAATTTCTTCAGTCACTTTTCTTTATTTTTCATGCCCTTAAAAGAACTACTAAAGAACAAATCACAATTTTTTTACTCAGTGCAGAGGTCGCGGCTAACTGCGCAATTTATTTTTTTGTGCGTGACCTAGACACTGTATTTGTTGATGCAAACTCGAGATTGCGAGCCTCGCGACCTTTTTTTTTTCTCCTCTTTGACGCCTATTTTCAATAGATCTTGTTGTTGCCTTTCTCCATGGATGACTGCATAGCCGACAGGTTTCGCGTAGCTGTTATGTTTTGGTTCTGCTTGCTTCCGCTGGTTCACAAACTCAGCGTTGGCACCCAGTGTATGGGTTAATGACCATTGATCTGAATCGCAGAGGTTTGGGGCGGCGGTGTGTCCGCAACAATCTGGCGCGACTTGCTGGTGCCACTGACAAAATATTACCTAAGGAGCAAAATGAGCTGAAAAAGGCACTTCGCGCCATTTATACCGTTGCAAGTCGGACAATTTAGTTCGATGTGAGAAGTGGAGGACAGTGTGACCGCACTATAGTAATCATAGTAATATATGAAGAAATAGTAATATATGAATGAAATTTAGAGCGTACATTGAAGAGCAAGAATAGAATATTGAACTTAAGCGTTTTCAACAAGCAAATGCATAAAAATTGTACGCTGCCTAGAGGAGGCATGGCCATTTGAGAGTTAAATTATCAAAAAATCCCTACGTCATTCATAAGAAATTTATTAACTTTAAATGTGGTACAATAGTAAAATTAAAATTAAAATCTCTCTTAATTTTGCCGCGTGTCGTTTGGAAAATCACGTTTAGGGAAAAACCTACACTATAGAATCTGCATGAATAGTTTCGTAAAAGATCGGAAATGGCTGAAGCCCAAAACATTGTTAAAACTATAAACAGTTCTTAAAATTAAAAAAAAAAAATGCTTAAAAGAATCCAAGTTACAGTGATGCCCGTAATACATAAATGTAATATTTAGCAAGTGTATTCAAATTTATTAAATATTACCTTTTAAGTCATGTTTAAGACCAAACCATTAATACTAACAATAATGTTAAATATATTATCATTGAAACATTCCAAACCAACTATATACATGGTCTAGTCTAGAACGAGCCGCCCCACGCACATACCGCAAGTTGGGCGTTGATGCACTACGGTCAGTACAATCAAGTGGCCATGCGACAACAAGCACGTGCTTGTTAGGGTTAGGTGTTAAAAGGCGCGCTAGGATAAAACATAGGTATAGTTTGCGAGGAAACTTAGTTTTCTTGCATGCGTACTAAGTTGGTTCCATAATTGCACATAAAACTCTTAAAAGGTTCGTGAATTTCTTACGTGGAAATTGAGTTGACCTAACAGGTCAGTACTCTCCACGTCACCACGGATTAGATTAGATATGAAGGTAATACCTAGCATAGTTCTAGGGTTGGCTAAGGATGGTAAGTAAATTAGCAGAAGTCTACAGTCTACTGTGTAATCTTCGGTCTGCATCCCAAATAAAACCGTGTAGAGCGAAAAGTAAAACGTTCTTTTGAACTGACTTGCGATTTCTGTGGATACTAAACGCAGGATCTATACTCTAAGATAGGACGAACTAATGAAGTGTATAAAGTTTTTGTAACATAAGTGTCTTCGAATTTCTTTGACCACCGCTTAAAAAATCTAAGAACACCCCTGGCTTTATTAACCATGCACGAAATATAATCAATAAATTCACGTTTAGGATCTAGGCGAACGCCCAAATCATCGACCAGAGTGATTCTTCCAAAGAGCAGCAGTCATGACGAGAAAATGTCATTAGCTTGCACTTAGAGCCATTTAAGTTTAATAAATGAACACTAAAAAAATTAAAAGGTTTTGAGATCTGTTTGTAAATCACTGGCAAGAGATGTCTTTATATTGCAGACAAAGCTTATCGTACATGAGTACTTTAAAGTTAGTCAAAACTTTGGGCAGGTATTTATAAATAATGTAAACAATAAGGGACACAAATGGCTCCCTTGCGGTACCCCAGAGGTAACCCGGAGAACATTAGATAAGTTGTTTTTAAAGAGGAATTTCTGCGTCATGCCAATCAGATGACTTGAGATCAATTTAAGAAAATCAACCGGAAAACACATTCAATCGAGTAAAATAATACAGTGATTAACGGAGTCAAATGCTTTACTGAAATCAGTATAAATTACATCTGTCTAAAAGTTTTGTTGGAAGCCCTTTATTATAAATGAAGTGAGCTCCAAAAAATTGGTTGTTGTTGATCTTCTCCTAATAAATCCATGTTGACATGGAGAAAAGGCTGATCTTCAAAGATGCTGCAAATGGGGAGTTATAGATATTTCAAGGAGTTTTGAGAAGGCTGACAACTTCGAGATTCCTCTTTAGTTGTTAGCATCCGTTTTTATACCTCTTTTGTGGAAAGGAACAAGAAATGATTCCTTCCAAAAAAGGCCAAAGTGGGATGTTCCTAAGGATAGGGTTAACCATTTTAGAAGGGCATTTCACAAGGCCTCAGCACAAAGCCTAAGCACTGCCTTAACTGGCTTAACATCCACAAGAAGCGAACTTTCGTTTAAGCTAGGACTGAATATTTGGTTCGATTTGGACATTTTGTTTGAGTAGCTCATGGAATGTGGTAAAACTGAGTAAACAGATCGGCGATTTCCTAATCATTGCCTGCCTTCTTCGAGATGCGTCTCTCTGCGAATGAACTGATTTTAACGGTCGATGAGAGCGAGAGCGTAGACAGAACAAAATTGCCGAGCATAGCCGAAGATGCGGGGCCTGTCGTATTCGGCTCTCTGGGGCCTGTCGCTGAAAAATTGTTGTGTCCATTTTCGTTGTATGAAATGACTAGTTTATATGCTGTATGGTTGGTGGTAATAGGCATATGTTTAGTGCTTACAAAAATTATAAATATGTTTCGGGTCCTACAAGAACTAGTTAGATAGTTTTTATAACACTACGGGTTAAGCACGGTAAAATTAGACCGAGCGACAAAACAGCCAGATAAGAGAGATTGTGAACCGGTATGTTTAAACTTAGAATAGAAATGGGTATTTATGTTTTTGAGGGGAGTCAAAGCTTTATTAAACTAAGGAGGCTTCTCTGAGATTGACGGATAGTATAACGGAACACTGTTGTTAAAAAAGGAATTTACGGCATTGTAAAAAAGACCATGGCACATGTCAGTGCACCTATAGATATCTAATATTGCTTAGCCTTCCGAAGTCCGACCTGCGTTTTTAGGTGGCCGATCAGACTTCCACTCCGGAGCATTTCCAATTTCGATAATCATTCATTCGCATAAATACATAAATGGAAATATTCAAATATGTATATATATATTGTACATATATTTTAAAAAAGTGGTGCGATTTTAAAACGTTTCACATGTTTTTGCATTGTCTAATATTTATTTCTTTAGAAAATTTTTTTTTTAATGTAATTACATTTAGAATATAAGAAAAATACAACAACAAATTTAGATTTTTTCGGGTATCGATCACCCAATCGACATTGGCGACAAACGCTTTAACCAGCACGACTATGGACCCAGCTTAAATAACAGTGCAGAAACCCCTTTTTTATTTCCAAAGTTTCTGGCTATTTCCCTTTTTCCCCTCTCTAACAATCGTATGACAAGCAAAGTATTAAAGACGCGCTTTCTATATAGTTATGTATATACTCCCTGGAAGGGCACGTAGTGGCTCATTTTGCTCAGTTTTCTCCGTAGGTAGAATTTATTTGATGGCGCCAGCATGTCGCACAAGACGACCGTCGCGCGTGCCCAGTCATCCATGAAGAAATGCAACAACAAATTCTATTGAAAATAGGCGTCAAAAAGGAGACAAAAAAGGTCGCGATGCTCGCGATCTCGAGTTTGCAACAACAAATACGGTGTCTTCGCCCACGCACAAAAAAATATATTGCGCAGTTAGCCGCGACCTCTGCACTGAGTGAAAAAATGTTGATTTGTTCTTTAGTCGTTCTTCTAACAAGGCCATAAAGAAAAGTGACTGAAGAAATTGAAAATTCCGAATTTAAAAGGCGAAATTTTTTATTTTTGGCAATGTAGTGCATTCGCGCATACAAGTGACCTTTTTCTCGACTGCGCCGGATCGCGGTGCTGGGGGTTGTCCCTTTTTTTGTCTGTCTGCTGTCCCGATGTGCGTTTGCTCCGTCCCTTAGATTTCGTGCCCTTGCTTGATATACTCTATGATAAAACTATAACAGTGGCAACATAGGATTTTTTAATCATCGTAAATTGTGACTTTAAAAATGCATAACTTTAAAACGAGGTCTTTTTGTTATCAAAAACCTATGATGCACCATAGCGAGTACTTTTAAGAACATATGGTACAAGCTAGAGCCAAATCGCTTCAGTAGAGATCGATTTTTTAAAATGTTCAAGGCGTAACTTACAAATACTACTACTTTTATATTTAAGGGATTATATAGTAATAATTTTATGAATCTCCCCAAAAAATAACAGGTTTGGTGGTGGAACGGTGATGTTCTAAGGCTGTTTGAGCTACTACTACGGATTTGGAGACTTGGTACCTATTTAATGTACACTAAAATAAATGTTTACCTACATATCTTAAATGATGACGCATTCACCACAGCAAATAGATTTTTTCTTGAGACTGAACAATGCGTCCTGCCATAAGGATCGAGTAGCAACCAAGTTCTTAATAGACCTAAAGCAGGCGGTACTTCCCTGGCCCCCAAAAATCACGGATCTTTACATAATCGAAAATGTATAGGCTTTCGTTAAAAGCAGGAGGGTTGACAAAGATCGTCGGCGCGACGAAACTATAGACGAAATTAAGGATATTTGGTCAAAATTAAATCTTGAGTTTGAGCAGAGCCTAGTATTTTCCATACCAGCAAGGCTCCAATCAGCCATTAATGCCAAAGGTGAATAAACTCGTTATTAATTGATTAAATTTAATGTAAAATAAAAAAATATTTAGTATAAGTTTAAATACATAGAGCTAAAATCAATAAAACAAGTTGTGTAAATTATTATTATGTGGACTACGTGTCCAAACGTACGAACGGCAAACGTACGCTGAAAGAGGATTCGGGCAATGCACAAACGGCATCGAATTCTGATTGGCTCTTTTTCTTTCAGTGTAAATCAGTGTAGAAATTTTTGTCTGCCTCTGCGCCCTATGCAAAATTGCTCGGCTCCCGCAGAGGCAGAGAAGATCGTTCGGGAATTAATCTTATATCTAATATTTTGTGTGGCTCCTATTTTATTTCTGAATAGATTTCTGAAGATTTCCCCGTATATATATATATATAGTAAGCCACTTTATAGTTTATTTTTAATGAAAGTCATCCTACATGTCATCAAATATTAGGATCATTTCATTAGGATCATGTCATTTTATCTATTATAAGTAAGTCTGGTGACTGACATTTTTTTTTTGTCCATGGCCAACCAATAAGAGATCACGACACCAATGCGGGAGTATAAGTGCGATCGGCACTGCCAGAAAGCAGTGAGATTTTAATTTTTTGTGTTGTACGTTGGTTTGCTATGGAAAAAAATAATCTTAAAATATTTCCCAAATGATTTCCTAGTTATTATTTCTTAGTGTGTTTTGTAGTGCATTATTGCATAATTCGCATAATAGGATGGTAATAAATAAGATAGCATTAAAACCAAATATTAACTGTGATGTGATGAGAGCATTAATTTCCTGTTCAGCCGTTATCTGCAGTGGAAACTCAACAGCGCTTAATGGACATGCTTTGTTTAAATCACTGTGAGCGACTGACTCGTTTTTTAATGATTTCTCGCGGTAACATGTTAGATATTCACCGGTATATTTTTCTTTAAGTGTGATTAAGCCCAGAAAGTAATTAAATATATACTGCTCGTCATCAGATTAGCGCTTCCGCTTTCATCCATATTTCTTAGCTTACTACGAGTTTGTTTTTGGAATAAACTCCAACATATTTATTATTACTTTTGAGCTCAACATTTCTGCTTGCTTTGACCAGCGAAAACTTTTCTAATACTTGGAATACTTCCAAAAAAACTAGACTTAATTTTGCGTCATCAGATTGGCGCACATTAACGCAAATTTAGTAATCTCGGCTGAGTCCCACAAATTTTTGAGTTACTTCATAAGATAAAACAATAATGCGATATCTCCAGCAGACAGAAGAGCCATACTGAGACAGGCCTCAAATTCACACGAGTCTTCATCTAAAATTAACGAAAAGAGTGGTGTTAAAGCGAATCCATCAACGGTGCAACGAGTTATTCGCGCAACTAAACATTTAAAAAGGTTAAAATTAAGAGAAAAAAAAAAAACATCACTAAATAAAAAATGAAATCTATCACGATTTTGCTAAAAATCATATGACGCTAGACTCAAAGCGGCGCTTCATTGTCTTTTTAAATGAAAATAAATTTAATTTGGCAGGGCCGGATGGCTAAAACTATTATTTTCATTATCTCCGTAAAGAGAAGCATCAATTAAATGGATATCACAGCCGAGAAGTAGGCCTGATGGTGTGGGGAGACATTTCATACTAAGGAACTTGTGAGCTAGTTTTTAAGACCAATAATGAAAGCGGATAAACATTTTTTTTTAATTTTGGAAAGGCGTTTTCAACATCACAACGCTTCAATTCATACCGCAAGGACTGTAAAATCATGGATTTGAGATGCAAAATGTTTATGTTCTTGATTGGCCACCATATTCGTCCGATCTAAATATTATCGTGAACGTGTTGGGATGGTTGGCCAAAAAAAGTTTACGAGTCCGGAAAACAATAAAACATGCTTGTTTCTCTATTCGTTGGAACTCTATCAAAATAATTTGCATGAATTCGCACCCTGATCATATGTACATATGTATACATGCAGCCATGGACAGATAAATAGCACAAATGATCAAAGAAATTTTCCTTCAAGTTATTCCGTTATTTAGCGAGTTTTCTCTGGAATGTGGCATTCCAATATTTCCAGGACTTTAGGTTGTCAAAATGTGCCATATGTTATTCCGTTACATTTTGCCTTTGCTTTGTTATTCTGATTTGAGCTTCTCCGCTTACATTTTAAATTATCACCTAAATAGCACACGTTGGTCTGATACGTACTCCTAAAGGTGTAACATAAAGAAATGATTTTTTTAGGTGCTGTTATTCAAGTTTGTACTTAATTTAATTATTCTCTTAAAAAAAAGCCGTGGAAAAAATTGCACTCCCGAAAAAAAGGACATTATAAATCAACTTAGCGAATCCGTCAAAAAAGTTGCTAAAAATGCTGTAATAACCGAATTCTCTCGAAAAAGGGTCTAAAATTCTATTAAATTAGTTAAAAAAAATTAAGGAGTCTTTGAATAAAAACTTAGTGCCGAGAATCGTCCTCGAAAAACGACCGAACACATAGATCGGCTAATAGTGCGGTAGAGCAAACATGATTCTTTTTTGTCTTCTCGCAAAATTGGGAATGATATCAATACTCTTTGGACGGATCAGGCGAGAAAAACCATGCTTGACAAAGGCGCACAAGAAAAAAAAAGCAATGTGGACCCCGTCAAATCCAAAATAAATAGAGTTAGGAAATTAAATTAAATGATGGAATTTCCATTGTTCGGCGTTCTAAAGGCCAAAAACGTATCCCACGGTACACAATCAAAACTATCAAACATTGAGGAGGACAAACTATGGTTGGGGTCACGGTTGGGCTTTGTCATGGCATGGCGTTGGCCCAATAGTCAGATTCAATGTCTTAATTGATTGGTTTTAATATATGGAATTTCTGCAGAAGTAAATGGAACCATTAGTCTGCCAAAAAATCAGAAAATCTGCCAGTAAAACAGACTTTAATGCAATATAACGACACAAAGAATACAGTTGACGAAAATATTAACGTTATGAAATGTCCGGTTCAAAGCCCTGTTTTGAACTCCATAGAAAACCTGTGGGACAACGTTAAATTTCGAATTTAAAATTTCTACTAATTTGGGTGACTTGTGTTCCTGCGCTCTAAGAAGTTTGGACAGGTATCTCAAAGGATACCAAATATTGATAGACAAACGCATACATATATTTCTTTAAAAAAAAAAATGTCTTAATTTGGTGCTATTTATATGTCCACAAATTTTAGTGGCACTTTTACAAAAATAATTACATATAAACATTGTTAAAGTGTTTGAAAATTTACTTGTGTTTAATAATTAGTTAATCTATTTCATGTACTACAAAATGTACATATGTACATACATACATATATGTATATTCTTCATACCGTATTATTACTTTTTAATAAAATATTCGGCAATACTTCGCTTTTGTGCTATTTATCTGTCCACGGCTGTATATGAAGTAATGCGAACAATGGTGGTTCAATTATCAATTTCATGATCAATTTTGCCTAAAAATGTTGAATTTGTTAATTAAAACTGAATTTATAAACTTAATAATCCTTTAAAGGAAATAAGTAGGGGATGTTCTGTTCTATAGGTAACAGCGCCAAGTTGAAGAGGACGCAACTCCACGCTGAGCCCGTGGGCTCTACGTGCGATGTGGGAATCAACCACAGCAGGAATAACGACTTTACCTTTATTTAGGCAACTGCACGAAATAAGCTGCGAACCACTGTATGTACATCCATACATAAATAGGAATGTATATATGTACATACACATTACTATCTAACGAATACATGGTATTCGGTGCGATTAGTACCCATGTTACCTATTATGTATGTATGTATATAATAAAATACAATTACTGCACCTGGGTATTGTTTTTAAGTTGTTTACATATATTACTATAACAAAAGTGGTAATAGCGTTTTTATTAGAGCACAAGGTTATCTAGATAATTCTGAAATCCACATTGTTTAGGCATATGTATGTATCTGCAAGCTCATAAAAAAATTCCAAGATACGAAAAGATTTAATATCCCATATTTAAAAATATCAATCACTTAAGATTGTTCGATATTATTTTCGGTAAATATATCGATACATTCAACATTCAAATCAAGTACTGAATTAACGAATTCACTAATTACCTATATAGCCTTTCAGGAAACTGCAATGTCTACACATCCATATGTGTAACGTAGTGCTGTCAAATATATGTGCAATACTTCAAAATAAAAGGCACTGGTGTTTATCAGCAATTTCATATACAAAAAATTGGATACTGATAATTTGTTAATGCTTCTAATTAGCGAATGCTAACGGATTATGTAGCCCAACTGACTCAATTAGGTATAGAAAGGCCAAGTAAACTTTTCACTAAGTAACTATGTATGTGCATATGTAGATGCTTAGGCTTTGCTGTTGAAGTTTAAGTGTACAATGTACACCGCATATACATAAATTGCGAGGGATTACTTGAATTTTCCTCTATTCTTGTGATGTCGAAATATTTGGAAACAGTGATGCTAATAGTTCAAATAGAATGCGTGCTTTTTGGCTGTATTGACAGGTATGTACATATGTATTTAATTTATAAGGCAGGGACCATATAACCACCAACCACAGAGCATATAGACTAGTCATTTCATACAACGAAAATGGACACAAACATTTTGTAGCGACAGGCCAAAGAAAGCCGAATGCGACAGGCCCCGCAGATTCGGCTATGCTCGGCAATTTTGTTCTCTCTCTTTACGGTCTTGCTCTCATCGACCGTTCAGATCAGCTCATTCGCAAAGAGACGCATCTCGAAGAAGGTTTTCTTGTGCTTAAATTGGAAGTGTAAGCAAATAGTATAAACAAAACAAAAGCACAACATGTATTAATCAGCTGTTTTCGTTTCCGCCCGCTCCACTAAAAAAAAAAACCTCGGTAGGGTATGCAGGCACCATCACCACCAGCGCTGAAAAATTTTTAAACTTAATATGCCTCAGGACACTAGAATGCCCTGTTCACCACTGTCACTGTCTTTCATCACTGTCTTTCGTCTATGGAACATAACACCCAAATGTCCGTTTTTCCTTATAGTTTTTTCGCGAATTTTTTTAAAGTAAAATGAAAAGCAATATATTTATGATTTTGTATATATTATGGAAGGTATATTGAAATATAAAAATAAAAAGAATCCGTCCACCAATTACAAACCTATATTTGTTTAATAAAAAAATGGTCTGTATTACTTAATTGAAAAAAGGTAAAAGTGGTAAACTGGTAAAACTGTTAGGTGAATGTATTGAAAGCTGTTTGAGTTCTGCTACTTAATAATTTGAATTCACATTTTGAAAAAAAAAAAAAACTTTGGAAGAGTAGCCACGTACAAACGGGCCATCGTTAAATTGCTACCTATAACTTCGGAAATACTTTAAATTTAATTTAAAACTTTATAAAAATTATCCAATCCTATTTCTCATGTACATACATTGAGTATTATTTTATTGACGTTTATTTAATTTGTTTAAAACAACTTTGCTGGCTTAAATTAGCACTTTCAAGAATCTGATTGGCCTTTCCTTGATTCTGCCATTAACTGAGCGCTAGACTTTTTTGTTCCATCCGGAACTCCTACTGCGGTTTCATAAAAGTCTCCTTGGATTATTAAACAATTCACATATTTTAAGAACATAAAACTTATACGTTTCATAAAATATTAGAGATCTGGATCAGATTTTGATCATTCAAACTATTTACGTGCCAGGTTGACCTTTTGCAACATAATTCTGAGTGTTATCAAAATGACATTTCTTGCTGTAAAATGGAATTTAAGGATAATCTCAATCAATTATATTCATTTGCTAAGTATACAATAAAATGTACTTATTTCCCATCATTGCTTCATTTTAATACCTCTGTGGCCAGCAGTGATTCCGATATTGCTGTATCCACTTCCCACTTCTTACCCCTACTCAATGTATTTTTCCGATAGTATTTTTATTCCAATTATAGATAAAGATATTGTAACGGAAAATCTTAAGCTGGTATAATTATCATTCTCTGCGAGCCAAGATCGAATTCCTTGTTGCATTCTTAAGTGTTGTTCTACTTCATTGTCAAAACTTTTATCTAATACATTTAATTTGTCTTTACATCACAGCTATTTGCCTGACGTTTGGAAAGAATCCTTCATTTTACCGATTCATAAAAAAAGTAGCCTGTCTGACATAAAAAAACGATCGGGGGATTCCCAAGCTCTGTGCTATTCCCAAATACTCGCCCTCTTAGCATGGTTTCCTGAAACGCCACTACTACCAACCTCCTAGAATTCACATCTTTCATTAGGAATGTCTTTTAATAAGCCAAATCTGCTTGGTTTTTCTAAAGTTCTATTAAACTGGATCAAACCGTACCCAAAAAGTTTTATAGCACTCTTTCTAAAATGTCCTCGTTCTTTCGGGATTTCCGCAAGGTATTCATGTGGGACCATTTCTCTTTCGTTTATTTGTCAATCACTTACCCTCTGTAATAGTTGATTTATTACCATTAGTGTACGCGGACGATGTTAAGATCTTTAATCTTTTTAATCATAAATTAAATTTTTCCGATCACATGGGAGATTTAGTGGGAAAGGCAAGAGGTGTCTTAGCGTTCATAAAACGTTGGGCTAAACAGTTCGATGATCCCTATACCACCAAACTTCTTTAAATCTTGCTAGTTCGTCCTTTTCTTGAATATTGTTTTTGCTTATGGTCTCCCCAGTATGTAAAGTATCAAAAGCATATCGGATCGTTGCAGAAGCAATTTCTTCTTTTTGCCTTAAGGGGCTTAAATTGGGAACACCATCTTCGTCTGCCATCGTATACTAGCAGGTTACGGCTCTTGGACATGCTGACACTGCAAGACCGACGAACATGCAATAGTGTCATATTATAATTAATGGCCTAGTAGACTCTGCTTCACTGCTTGGCAATATAAAGTTCGCAGTTCCTTTTAGAAGTCCTAGACAGTTCCGACCTCTCTTCCTGGAAATATGGAGATCAAACTTTGTTTCCTATGACCCATTTCGTATCATGTGCTCCCTTTATAACGAATATTAGTGAAAAATCCTTGTCAGTAAATGTATCTAATGTTAAGTTGCACTTATCCTCTCAGTTGTAAATTTTTTCTTTGATTCACCCGATGTGAGACGGAGCATATTGTTAAAAAAATTCTCCTACTGGGTCGGGGGAAAGATTATTATTAAGATTGATATTAAGTTTTAATGCTAGCTGAAAACTATTTGTTAACCAATAAAGATACTATTGCCCGCAGATCTTAAGGCGGTTCTTTTGGTACTTAAAACATATCTCACACACGTATGCCCTCTTATCTTTCTGCATTCCTGGCCAGTAATACCTTTTCGTCACTCTGGCTATGTGCATCTTCCACAACATTTGGCTCGACTTTTAGCTATGCAATTTCAAAGTTGTATTGTTGTAGCTCCTAGGGCCATATGGATATTCGGCCAAAGGGACTTTAGATGCTATTAAGCCACTTCAACATCATATGGTCAGTTTTTACTCTGAAATGGTATCGCTCCATTATCGGAGTCGCTACAAGCGCTCGCTCTTATTCTCGCAATGATACTAAGTGCCGCGCTAAGCCTTCCTTCTCCTTTTATAATCCCGTTGATCCTGACAGAACCTACCACGCGATCTTGTCGAGCACTCGATCAAGTCAAAGTCCTTAATTCGCCGTTAGTGCGCTAGTGTGCATAGGTATTGTGCCTAGGCCTTGTGCAATCAATCCCCTTCTAAAATTGTTAACCTTATCCTTAGGAACCTCCCACTTTCCCCTTATTTGGAAGGAATCATTTGTTATTTCCCTGCATACAAAGGTAGCAAAACGGATGCCAACAATTATAGAGGAATCTCTATGTTGTAAGCCATTCCAAAATTCTTTGAAAAATCTATACCTCCCTATTTGCAGCATCTTTGTAGATCAGTCAATTTTCCATGTCAACATGGATTTATTTGGCGAAGATCAAAAACAACCAATCTTTTGTAGCTCACTTCAATTCTAATAAAGGGCTTCCAAAAGAACTTTCAGTCAGATGTAATTTATACTGATTTCAGTAAAGCATTTGACTCCGTTAATCACTCCCTTCTTGTTAGGAAACTGGATTTAATGGGTTTTCCTGTTGATCTTCTTAAATGGATCTCAAGTTATCTGATTGGCAGGACGCAGAAAGTCCTCTTTAAAAACAACATATCTAATGTTCTCCGGGTTACCTATGGGGTCCCGCAAGGGAGCCATTTAGGTCCCTTATTGTTTACATTATTTATTAATGACCTGCCCGACGATTTGGCTAACTCTAGAGTGCTCATGTAAGCAGATGACGTCAAGCTTTGTGTGCAGTATAAAGACAGCTCTTGCCAGTCGGATTTACAAACAGATCTGAATAACTTTCAAACATGGTGCCAAGTAAATTTATTAACTTAAATGGTTCTATGTGCAAACTAATGACATTCTTTGCTCTT
>VNJM01001080.1:14545-35408 GCA_008042475.1 Drosophila kanapiae | reverse complement strand
CGACATTATTTATTAGGACGACATTTTCTCATTGCTAGTGACCATCAACCTCTTAGATGGCTACATACCTTAAAAGAACCGAATGCCAAGTTACAAAGATGGAGAGCCAAATTAAACGAATATCAGTTTAAAATCGATTATATTAAGGGGAAGGAAAATTCAGTTGCCGATGCATTATCAATAATTAAAATAGCAGAAAATCATCATAGTGAAGTTACTCAACATAGTGCAGAAGAAGACAATAGCAACCTTATTCATTTATCAGAAAAACCAATAAACTACTTTAAAAAAGAAATCATTTTTACTAAATCGGATAAAAATAAAGTAGAGCGTTCAACAATTTTCGGTAACTCCATTACCACAATTCAATATGATGTAATGACAATAGAAAAGGCCAGACAAATTCTACTAGATCATTTTATTCATAGAAATATTGCCATTTATATTGAGAGTGATGTCGATTTTGAAATTATTCAAAGAGCATACAGTAACATACGGTAACTCCATTACCACAATTCAATATGATGTAATGATAATAGAAAAGGCCAGACAAATTCTACTAGATCATTTTATTCATAGAAATATTACCATTTATATTGAGAGTGATGTCGATTTTGAAATTATTCAAAGAGCATACAGAGAAATAATTAATACCACATACACTAAAGTAATTCGCAGTCTCTACCTGTTAAAGAATGTTTGTTCATACGCCGAATTCAAAGAAATTATACTTCAATCACATGAAAAACTTTTACATCCAGGAATACAGAAAATGTCAAAATTATTCAAAGAAAATCACTTTTTTCCAAATAGCCAACTATTAATTCAGAATATAATAAATGAATGCAACATATGCAATTTAGCTAAAACAGAACACAGAAATACAAAAATGCCTTTTAAAATCACACCCAACCCTGAACATTGTCGAGACAAATTTGTGGTAGATATTTATTCATCTGAAGGAAAACATTACATCAGTTGCATTGANCAGAACACAGAAATACAAAAATGCCTTTTAAAATCACACCCAACCCTGAACATTGTCGAGACAAATTTGTGGTAGATATTTATTCATCTGAAGGAAAACATTACATCAGTTGCATTGACATTTATTCCAAATTCGCTACACTTGAACAAATTAAAACAAAGGACTGGATAGAATGCAGGAACGCGCTAATGCGCATTTTTAATCAGTTAGGTAAACCTAAACTACTAAAGGCAGACAGAGACGGAGCTTTCTCCAGCTTGACTCTAAAGCGATGGCTTGAAGCTGAAGGAATTGAACTACAACTCAATACGGCAAAAAACGGCGTAGCAGACGTCGAAAGACTACATAAGACAATAAATGAAAAAATTCGCATAATCAATTCATCCGATGACGAAGAAGTAAAATTAAGCAAGATAGAAACAATACTTTACACATGCAACCACAAAATTAAACACAAACACCTGCTGAAATATTTTTATACGCTGGTTATCCAGTATTCCTCACTCAAAAAATTAAAGAAAAAAAAAATAGATAAAATAAATGAAGATCTACAGGAGTTTAATATCGACACTAGATTCAGAAAAGGTCCAATTCAAAGAGGAAAATTAGAAAATCCATTTAAAGCAAATAAAAATGTAGAAAAAATAGACGAAGACCATTACAAAATCACAAATAGAAACAGGGAAACTCATTACTACAAAACTCAATTTAAAAAGGAAAAGATAACTAATGCCGTTAAACTTCCACAGGAATCCTGTATACAATGATGTTGTTCTTATTATTCACAACGGGACACAGTCAACAAATTCAAATAACCAACACAGATTCCGACCTTGGCTATTTGCTTATCTCAAGCAATCCAATTCAAATACCGGTAGCGTATGAACATCACTGTCTAAGAATTAATTTAACAGAAATCAATATCATCACACATTCTTTTGCTAACAAAATATCAGACTCACCTAGAATGAAATATTTGTACAATAAACTACTGAAACAATTAAATGGCTTAACTATTCATCAACAAAATAGGCAGAAACTTGGACTATTTGACATAGTAGGTTCATCTTTTAAATTTCTTTTTGGTACACTTGATGAAAATGATAGAGTAAAACTTAACAAAAAAAATAGAACGGATTGCAGAAAATTCAGTTCACCTTCATAAATTAAATGAAGTAGTAAACTTTGTGAATGAAGGAATGCAGGAACTCACTAACTACGAAAACAACCGCAGTAGTATTGACACACTTGTATATGAACTCATGCAATTTATTGAGTACATAGAAGACATAGAAATGGGCATGCAACTTTCACGTCTTGGACTTTTTAACCCAAAACTACTTAATTACGACAAACTAGAAAACATTAACAAACAAAATATACTTTTAATCAAAACATCAACTTGGATTGACTACAAAAATAACGAATTACTCCTTATATCCCTATTAACCATAAAATCATAAACACAATTAAAATAATTCCTTATCCCGACCATAATGGATATCAGTTAGACTATTCAGATCATCAATCATTTTTTGAAAATGAGAATAAAATTTATAATCAAGATAATAAAGAAATTAATAATGAATGTATTAAAAATATAATTATGCTCAAGAATCCAATTTCACAAGAAATGATCCAATATGTTGAACCAAATACAATACTTACTTGGAATCTAACTGATACTACTACCACACAAAATTGTCAAAAATTACATAGCAATATCAAAATAAAGGGAAGTAAAATTATAAGAATACAAAAATGCAGAATTATAATTGGAAATGTTATTTTAAGCGAAAATTCGTTAAGCCCAGAATTTGATTTAACACCATTGTATTCACCAATTAATGTAACAAAGATAAAGACAATAGAACATAACGACGTTATAAAACTAATTTCAGAAAATAATACCACAAACTAAGCAATTATAATAATTTTAGTTATAGTTCTTATTATTTTTATTGTCCTTTCAAAATTTATTACTCTAAACGGACTTACCTTTTTATATAATAAATTCAGAAAACAAGATAAAAACAATCAAGAACCACAACATGTAATAGAACCGGCACAAAACCAGTTGCCTGCATTGTACCCTGAAAGGCCAGCCCAAGCATAGGCAACCCTTTTTAAGGGGAGGGAAGTGACATATTCACATATCTAGAAATAATAATATGCAGAGCGGACTATTCCACTCTCAAAATAATGTAAACAACCGACATTCAGAGCGGGCGATCTCGCTCTCAAATATCAAACAGTCCTAGAAATCAATAAGTGGCGGCTTCTCCGCTTAAGCCGCACTCTCAAATAACGTAAACACCAATATCCCAAGCGGGCGATCTCGCTCCCAAACTTATGTAAACAAAGGGCACTAGAGCCCAGATTTTTCACTCATGAATTCAGTCTTAAGCAGAGATCCAGCAAATAAAGAACTAAAAATAACTAAACTCCGCGTTTTTTATTTTGAATCTTTAATCTCCAGCGTTGTCCTTAGTCTTGTGACGGGACATTTATTCGACTCAATTTTATTAAATATTTAACTATATATGTATGTACATATATACATAAGAATACATAACCGTCTCTCCGCTGCCGCTGTAGGTAGCGCTGCTACGAGATTTAGCCCTACATAATTCATTAGAATATTTTGGTATATCAGAGACTCTCTAGAGCCGGGCGCGTCACATTTGGCTGCCTCCAGAGAAAAACCAAAAAGTCTTTAATAAACTGTATTGAGTTCGAAATAAAACATATAAATGACTATTTACTGGAAGTTGGGAAACCTCTACAACTACATGGCGATCATCTATAATTACAGCCTACCAACGATCTTTCACTTAAAAAAGGAGATGAGTGTGGGAAAAACAAGGAAAAACAAGCGATTTCTCCAAATTTCCCTCAATTTAAAATGTGAAGACGGGACAATCGAAAAGGGTGGACAAAATAGCACGCTTTAAAGAGGATGAAACAGGATACCAACACGACCCTTCATTTAAAAGGAGGCTTAGGGATCAACATTAATATTAATATTATACTATAAAATAAAGAGAAAATAAATCTGATCCTGAAAAAGAAACAAGATGCTACTTGTTACAACTCAACGAAATGGAAAAGGCGTGGGGGCTCTCACATACATTATCGTCTTACTCAATGTATATAAAGGAAACAAAATCTGAAAAATACAAACAAATTCTTGAACACTCTAGTGGTCAAATTTTTATTTGATGCCATTGTTATTTTACTGGTCAATTTCAAGTTGCAGCACAAAATGAGTGCAATTTTAAATTTAAGACAGGAAATTATATTCCAGTGTCATTTCATAATTTTTCTAAATATGATTCCCACTTATTTGTGAAAGAGCTCGGGAAGATTAAGGGTGAATTAAAAGTTATTCCCTGCAATAAAAAATTATATATTTCAGAGCCTCCTAGAAAGGAATAAGATTGAAATAAAGATGATTTTAAGGTCGTAAGAAACCAATTTTCCAGTTCAACACATTTCGGTTTACTTCGTAGGAAAGCAGTTTTCTTCTTCCAAGAAGCAAGTTTTATAGTAATTTAAAGGATCAGTTATAGGCTTAAATGTTTCTTCCAATTTAACAATATTGTGTTTTATTTTGATTTTTTTTTTTTAGAGCATTCCGGATCTTAATTTATTGCGTACATATTTATTCGTTGTAATGAAAAAATTCAAAAGAACAGAAATGATTATTTCAGAGAATACACTGTAAATGAATGATTCAATGAATCATTCGTAAATATATATAGCTGATCTGATAAGCTGATCAGTTAAATAAACCTACTCTGATGAGCTGAATAATTCAACAAACCTGATCTGATAACATGATCTGTTGAGCTGATTATATAAAAAGACCTGATCTGATAAGATGATCAGTTAAACAGACCTGATCTGTTACCCTGATCACGTAAAATGCGCTGGTCTGAATAAATGTAATTATTATTTTCCAATTATTAAAAAAATTATTAATAATAAAAAAATTAAATAATTAAGTTTAAGATTTTTGTATTATTTTATCTATTTTGTATAAACTAAAAAAAACCGAATTCTCTTTCATAAAATTATTAACCATTTTTTTTTAGTTTTTTAATTTTTATTTGTTTTTATTTGTTTATATATTACAAAAAAAAATTTTTTAAGCTTAAAAGTAAAGTCTTAAAAACAAAATACCCCAAATCCCATTTCCAATTAGATTTAATATTTTAAATGTTTATAGATATGTACATATATGTCGGGGACCGAGGGTTGATTTCGTCAGTCATATCGTATTTTACCACGCGCAGCGAGTCGCAATGATCTTTACACGTCTTTTCACTCATGAGGGCTATACTGCATTGCCTTCCTTCTCCTCTTGCTCTTCCTCTTTTTCCCATCATTGTGCCACACTCAGCGTGGCTTTTGCTCTCCTTCCCTACCGCACTTTCACTCCAAAAGCTTCTCTCCGTCTCACTTAGAAAGGTCATTAATAACTTATTATACTCTACACTGAGAGACCTACGACTAATAATCAAATACACCACTTCAACATTAAATCAAACTTATCTTCGGCACGGCCTTCCTGACTATAACACGTCCTCGTGTTGCTCTGTACCATAGAAGATCTGTCGTGAAATTTGTTTACCAGTCTCTTATATCAATGATCTTCTCACTTTTACGATTACATACCTTATTTGCTCTTCAAGGCAAATTCCATTGCACCTCTTGCACCTCTTTTGCCTTCAAGCGTTAGTTTTACGGTATAACACTTCTCAAAGTGTTAGCTCTCTTCCTTACAAATCCAACCATTTGGATAACCATCATCATTTGCATCATTTGCATCCATCAGAAATTAGCTTAGCAGGATAACTCTTTTTTTTTTTTTTTTTTTTTTTAGAGTACAAGTTCTCTTGCGCTCAAGCTCAATAATCTCAATCAGCTCAATTCATCTATCATCTAAACATTATTTTAGCAGCCTACTCACATACAAACCAGAGTACTACGCTCTCTTCTGTAAAAAATCTCTCTCCTCTGCGCCCCTCTTAGGACACAGATCTCTTGCTTGCACGCACGACTCTCTTGCCGTCGTCAAGCTCTTCCACCAATTTCATGCCTGACAACCTGAGCATGCCTTTTTATCTACTCTTGTCTTATCATACTGAGCGTTCTTACTCATACCTTCTTTAGCTAGCTCATTAGCTCTATTCAAATCTACTCGCACTTCCTCATTTACAGTGATCATTCCCAAGGGCCTCTCTTGTTTGCCATTCATCAGTTCAAACCATCACTCTCTTGTACCATACTCTGTTCTTGGTACAATTTATTGTCCATTGTACTTCGCCCAATGCCTTCTGCCATGATCGTTCGCTCGTCTCCACAACCGCCACCATGATCTTTAGCATATTCATGGCACGCACCACCTGTCCATTTGCTCTACTGGCAATTTGGGATCAAATATAATCAACACGGGGTCCTAGTTAGCACCTAAATATTTATTTTCGAATTTCCTCATGCTTTTGTAGACTACTGCATATCTGTTAACCAATTCCCCTAAAGTTCGAACTATGGCATGTTGAAAGACAGACAAAGCGTTTTTGAGCCCGAAGGCCATGGCTAAAAATTCATATTGACTCTCTGGAGTCACAAATGCAGTTCGCTCAAGAGTATAGGGGTGAATCGCTGAATCTTTTCTCTCACTAGTTCTCTCTCGCTCTTGCTAAGACGATATGGTCGACTCTGAACGCTCCCGCTTCCGCCAACTACACGGATTTTTAAAGAGCCAATTGGAATACCATCAATGAGACATTTGGAATATTTGGCCAATATGTCGTTTACCCATGTCGACCCATCACTAATAAATAAATTAATATACATTTTCTGAGATTTTGTATAAAATAAATATCTGAACACGAATCTGATGTGCGCTTTGCCCCATCATGGTAGTATTTCCACATTATAATGTTTCTTGAGTTTGGACAAATTTTGGGAATTGAAATGAACGAATCTGATCAGTTCGTTGCTACATCAGATCGAGTTATTTTTATAATTATTTGTCTTGAGTTTTAAACTTGTTAGGCCTGTATAAGAATAATACAAAGCTATTAGAAATTAAAGAAATTCTTAGTTTTTGATGTTATCAGGACTGTCTTGTAATATACAAAAATTATATACAATATTAATATATATAATATATTTAAAATACCATTAAATTGCATTAAATATATATAAAGCGAAAGAGCAAATATAAGAATTTAAGTGTGAATTAAGCGAGAAGTTCTCTAGAAAACATTTCTTTATACAACCAATAATTTCTTGTAATCATAAATGGTGTTCTTTTAATTTACACAAATTATTTACTTGGTTAACTGATAATAACTCCCCAGGAATCTCACCACTTAAAATGCAATTAATTTTCCGAACAGGAGAGATTTTTTTGGGTAAATCACTTTTTACGGCATTCGCCGGCCCAAAAAAAAAAAAAAAAAAAAAAAAAAAGCTTTATGTAAATTTATGTAAGTTTATGTAATGTTTATGTAAATTTCATTTCTTCATTTTATACCCGTCAAGGAACACCTTTCTTCTCCCACTATCTAACACACATGGAGTGGAAAGGGATTCCATGCATCGTCTCAGATTCAGGTGGTATACAAAGAACATGAGACGAATTGCACTTTAACATAGACCTGATAATCAGTTCAGATCTGATGAACAGAGCTGGTCTGACCAGATATGATGTAAAATAAATTTAAAACATATTTCGCATTATTTAAAAAAAAAAAAGAAAAATAAGAATAAATAAAATATTAAGTTTTTGAATTTAATATAATTTTATTTATTTTTTATAAACTGAAAAATAAAGGATGAAAATCAAAATACCCCAAATCCCATTTCCCATTAATAAAAAATATATAAGTTTTTTTTTGTATTTTAATTTTTTATTTGTTATTATTATAATTATTTTTTTAATACCCAAAATCCCATTTCCAATTAAAAGATTTAAATTTTGAAATGCTCAAATATATTTAATTTTATTTTATTTATTCAATTTTTTAAATGAAAATCAATGTCTTATCCCCCCTTTTTATTAGGAGGTCTCGGTTTTCCGCAAATAGATCCAGTAGATCATCAATAGATCATCAATATTATTTTACCTATCCGGTAGGTAGACATAATGGCCAACAAGCTCCACCATTATGTTGGACCCAAGCTTGCCATTCACTCGCCTCGCATTAAAAATATCAAACTCCATGTAACAGGGAAGATTTTTAAGCGCTACCTTGGTTTTACCTCGTATAGAGTTAAACGCTGTCATCAGAGGATCGTCTTCGATGTTCTTCATCAGAGCGTCTTTGTTGATGCTGATGAAGAGCCGCTGGTAGAGTCGGTGTAAGAGCTGGTGGCGGTGGATTCATTTTGGATGATGGTGCTTTGTGATTTGGATTTGGTGATGAGTTCACAAATTGCTTGCTGCGACGAGTGTTCCTTGATAAATGATATTTTTCCTAGACGAGCTGGCTCATTTTTTACCCGTCAAGGAACTCATTTCTTCTCCCACTACCTTTCATATGTGGTGGGGAAAGGGATTTAACGGAATGCATCCTCTCAGATTGCGAGAATAGAAAGAACATGAGACGAATTGCACTCTAACAAATATTGTAGACATAAATGTCCACAGTTGAAAGTACCAAATTTTTGGAAACGATAATTGTAGCTACGTTTTTTTCCTACATATCTTACAACTTCAAACGGTGGTTGTATATTTCCAAAACTATCAAAATAATAGGCTTATAAACCTTTCTTAAAATACGCTACCCAATACACTTTAGATGACGAGTCTGCTAAAATTTATTATTCCACACTCAAAATGATGTGGGAACTGTGGCAACTCATCTTTCATATAAACATCCGGAAAATATTTTTAAAGGCAAATTTCATTATATCAAAGTTGGATAATGCTCTTTTAGAAGTTTTTTGCATTGTGTCTTTGCCTTTTAATTTTTTTAATATGATATACCATACCTTTTTTTATATGGTTGTTACTACAATCCTTTCTCCAATGCTACCGATTAAATTTATCTATTGTGCCTAAGGTTTTCCTGAAGCTGTGCTTTTGCAATCTTTGCAAAGTTGATAAAATTTGCCATTGCTGAGCAACTTTTACTATTTTCAATAAGTTAAGTAGTTTGTTCTATCTCAATTGGCTGGTAGCCTGTTTTTACTACTTTCTCTTTTATCTCTTATATTTATCTCTCTTACTTTCTCTTATTTTATCCCAATCTTTAGCTTTTACACGATCCCAAGCCCTATAATTTTAAACCGTATCTGCTTTATGACGTTTACTAAACTCTTTACTATTTGAATATGCAATCTCAAGTTCCTTACAATTATAATCTAAACAATTGATTCCTCGATCACTGCGTGCTAATCGTTCCTCTAGCTTAGTACCTGGTCCACAGTAAATCACCAGGTAAATGAGTATTGAAGGGAAGAGTGTTTATCAAGTTATTTAAGAGACCCTGTTTGACATTTGAGTTATGACTGATTATAATATAAAAATGTATACACAATTTATATAAACCTTAATTATCGAAAGATTGTGCTCGAAGTTTTTCTTTAAATTATTTTATTATTATGTACATGTACATGCTATCACTAGATTGCTGCCCTGTAAATAAATAATTTTTGTACTGTTTGTACTGTTGTTAAAATGTAATCTTCTCCAGACAAATAAAATGTTATTTTCTCCAGCTCAACAAAATCAGTCATTGACTTACCCTGCAGTTTATCTTTAAAAAATCCTTACCGTTTCTTTTTACATTGTTTATAAATATATAGCTTAGCAGAATTGTCAAAGTTTAAGTCTCCATCTTCACGAATTTCACTATATAAGTCCTGTGCCTTTAAAGAGTAAATAAATGAATCCGTGTCCATGTAATTTAATTTTACAGTATTATTGAATTTTGGTTTCATAGCCATACATTTTCCATTTTGATAATTCCAATACTTCGAAACCTATGTACATTTTTTTTATCACAAATATTTCGTTATCTATTCATTTAAATGGTATATAAATTTTCAGTAAACTTTGAAATACTGTGAAAATTGGATTTAGATATTAACTCCCTCGCACGTAATCTTTGACGTTCGCCCTGTGGACCCACAGATGGAGATTCCCATTCCGTAACGTCCTTTCGTTTTGAAATCAAGGCATTTTCCGAAAAAGGAATTTGAAAAAAATCTATTTAACATTTGCTTTTAGCCCTAGTGCTCAGTGTTTAAATCAATATATATATATATCCTTTTTGGAATTTTTTAACTTTTAGTTTTATTGCATCCATTTGGGAAATGCCTTAAAAAGTGTTAAGATACTTTAAAGGATAAAAAAATGATAATTAAAACCAATAATTTTCTTAGGGGTATGCCATATAAGAACTAACAAAAAATTTAAAACAATCTAATCTGTGTTAATTATATTTCCGCAGACTTTTAATTATTGGCTGATATTTTTTCACGAAATCACTACCAACAGCTGGATTCACTACCATGCGAGAACAACTGGTGCTAAGTGAAACTAGAATGTGATCCCAAACTGCACTTAACTAGCTGATCTGATTTACTTAACCATCAAGCATCGGTCTCGCGCTTCCTTAGTTTTGAACTAGCTTTGCCATTTCATGACAAACTTTGAGTCGTATAATTGTATGCAGGATCAAGTCCATACATGTTTAAATAAATTGTTCTACAATTTTAAAACATCTGTTAACAATAAAACATCAGTTTTTAGATACAATTCCAAGTATTCTATAAGTGAATGAAACTTGAAATGAGACCACACCTGAAATGCGTGGGAGTAATCTAATTGTGAAGATAGCAGGCTGTAATTAAAGAAATTAAATAAGTCAATTTATTTTAATTAATTTATTTTTTTACTTATACAGAAATATTTTTTATCCGCATTAATGTATACTCACTCGTTGAGTATGAAAGGCACTTGTTGCAGAGAAAGCGTTTCACACTTTTCTTGCCCAATTGAGAAGATAGCAGGCTGTATTTAAAGAAATTTAATTAGTCAATTTATGTAAATAGTCAATTGATATTTTTACTTACCCAGAAATATTTTTTATCCACATCTAGTGTCCATGAATGAAGCCGGCTGGTCCATCGAGGTACAGTAAATTGATATGGTGCACCATTTCAGTCCTTGTCCCTGTCCTTTTCCGCATCGTACCCAAACACATTTAGGCTTATGTGTGGGTTCCGTGTAAGGAAATGTGAAATACTTTTAATCTCCATTGGTAACATCAATCCAGTAAAGTCCAGTGTGATGTTGTTGGTGTTGATTATTGGAGAAGATATGTCTACTCCATATGCATTGAAGCGTTCTCCTTTGTCCCTCGGGTTAATGGAGGACATTATCGCCCACTTGAAACATAAGTCAACATTGTTCTTTACATTTATAGGAGCTCTTCTATTTTTGAGCTTCAGAGGCCGACTCGCCCGGGTGACCTTCGTGTGCTAACGTCAAAATCGCCTATCGCATTGATACTATTCGGGTCCCACGCATCATAACGGATCCGATTTGCGAGAGTTTATACCTGATCTCAAACTGCACTTAACTATCTGATTTGATTTACTTAACCATCAAGCATCGGTCAAAGTTTGACTTTAAGTTGTTTGTTTGTTTTTAATTTGCGAGTCGAACTTTAATTGGATTTTAACGTTGGATCGAAGCAATTAAAAGGAAGCGTTGCCCATGATTGTTTAATCTACTCGATGGGATTTTAATTTGCTCCTTATGAGTCTTTATAAAGGGGTGGTATAGGGTAGATGATGTATGGATAAATTAGTGGATATATGCGTGGATGTATGTAGTGGATATATTGCTATGCGGATGTGTTTCTGCTTAAACGCTAAGATGGAGTAAATCTTTTTGAGCTTCAGACCATACATAATACACTGTTTTAATATTTTGTATTGCATAATATACTTCACCTTATCGCTAAGATAAGCTATTAATTTATGAACTTTGGAATTTTTCAAGGGGAGTTTGTTGGCTGGACAGAAGGGTGTATCTGAACACATTTCCATTCGGAACGTCAATCCTGTAAAGTAAAGGGTTAACAGCGGATATTATTTCCCAATTCAAAAAGAAGTTATTATTGTTCTTAACATTAATGAGGTTTCTTCTATTTGTGAGCTTCAGTGGCAGCTCCAAATATGCTGATCCTCTTAGAGGCACACATTGTGGCATATTTACTTCCACCCTTAATATGCGTGTTAATGTCCATCCACTATCCTTCTCCTGGAACTCTCCCATCCTTTGTCCCTCGGGATATTATCACCCAGTTGAAGCAAAACTCATCATTGTTTTTTACATTTATAAGAGCTCTTCTATGTTTGGGCTTCAGAGGCAGATCCAAATATGCTAAAGGAACACATTGTAGCATATTTAACTCCACCCTCAATATGGGAGTTAATGTCCTTCCGCTATCCGTCTCCTGGAACTCTTCCATTCTTGTTTTAATGGCAATCGAATGGGAATCATACACTTCTTGTAAATTAGTTGCAATCGTTACCAGACTCATCTTACTCTGGAACGAACTAATTTCCAATTGATTCTTTTACCAGCATGTAAAAGGAGAGGAGAAAAGGTAAGTGGGAGACAAGGTTCTGCTTATAAATGTTTTTTTTTTCATATAAACTTACACCAAATTTTGATACCACGGAATACTTAGTAGAGCATAGAGAGGGGGACTTAATAAGGATATCCGGCGGAGGCAGGAGTTTAATGAAACACGTCAGCCACGTAAAAAAGGTTCCTGGAGTAAAATTGCCAAGGGTTTCCGTTGACAATCTGTTCCAGCCTCACAGAGAGTCAGACAACCACCAACTGCTCATTGCCATGACTACAGAGCAGACATCAGAAGATCCATAAGCTACAGAGACGATGTCCCCGGCCAAAGAAGGATTGAGATTGAAGCTTGTAAAAAAAGGAAGGATGCCTGAAAAGGAGGGAGCCTGCACCTTCGCATAGCGGCATCGGATTGAGAGAGGGCGCCGACTTCTCTCAATAATATTCTCTCTCTATATCAGTTTGGTTTTTGAAGCGTTACGAGCAAGAGCAAACGTGACAGAGATTTCTGAAATAAATAATTACCCAAAATCTGTGTTGCATTTAATTACTAGCATATCGGGATTATGTGGAGTATTACAGGTTGTAACCTATTAATAAATCTGAATTTAAACCATCTATTTCGTAAAATCTGTAACGCGTATCAAATATCGTTACCATATGGTAATATTTTTTTATTGAATCTCCGTTAGCCGTAGATACTTTTTTATATATAGGAAGTTCATTTTTGTTGTCATAAATCCCCTTTCTGATATAGCACGAGGTTGCCCCTGTATCACTCCAAAGTTTGAGTTTGTTATTTATCTTACTATCATTAACCCTACTCCGGATTTTGGCAAAACAAAAATGGTCCTCTTCTATATTATTTATTCTCATGGTTTTGTTAGCCGGTTGGTTAACAGTACCTGTTGGTTCTCTTTTATTTTGTGGTAGTTTTTTGTGCGTTCGGCTTTTTATTCTAATAACACTTATTCTGATTAAAATTGTTGTTGTTATTATAACCCTGATTGTTGAAGGTTTTAGGCCTATTCTGAATCTGTATGGATTCGTCCACCTCCATTGGTTCCGGTTTGTTTTGATGAGTTTTTTAGAATTATATTGATTTTGATTACTATAATGGGAGATATTAGGTCTGCCCTGATTCCAAGTACTATTTGTATTATTTGTATTTGTATTATAATTATTTCTGTTCTGATATTGATTACCATTATAATTATTATTGTAATTTTGTCTGGGTTTATTATTTGAATATTTCTGTCCATGTGAGTTGGACTCATAGGTCTTACGCTGTGATGTGATGAAATTGTTTGCGAATTGGAACCTCATATTATTACCTTCAAGTTCTTGTACTATTGTCATAGCGTTAGGTAAGTCAGGTGGATTCATTTAAAATATTTCGTCTGAAATTTGGCCATTGAGGCCAGTTATAAACACTCTTAGTCCTGTCTTTCTGTGTTTCTCAATAATTTCAGCAGTTATTGGTTTATTTTTGTGTCATAAGTCATAATGGTTTTATTTATTAACTACTCCATAATATTTCATTATGGATAACTTCCCTTGACTCAGCAGTCCTAAGTCTTGTTCAATTATATGAATGGGACGTTTGTCGCTAATTGCCATTGGCGTCAAAATTTAAAACCATTACGAGTAAGGGCATAATTTGCTGTTCCTGTTATTTTATTTCTCAGGATGGACAATGCCGAAAAGAATCGTTAGCTACCTGTGGCATATTGCCCCATAGCTATTTCTACTGACTTCCTCCAACTTACATACTTGTCTTCCTCACCATTATATTCTCTGACCGACTTGATGATTTCATAGGAGGTTTCACATTTCACACTGGGATTAACAACTTCTACCTTGAATTCTTCAACCTTTTTTAAATTGTAACTCAATTGAAGCCTTAAACTCACGTCTCATCCTTTAAAGGATTTAATTCATTATCTACAATTTTATATTTTATTTTTATCGCTAACATTGAATGATTGACAGCTGGAAGCCACTGCTGGCGGTGGTTGAGCCATTCTAAGAATTCTATCAAATTCGTTTATTAAATCCTCCAATTTGCTTGTACTTAATTATTTTTGTATTAATATTATATAACATCTAATCGGTAACCGCTCACTGATTCTGTCCTGTCCTCTCCAGGTGGATGGAATGACTTTTGTGTGTGACTCCAGTGACATCCACGATCCTGGTTGGGGTCGTCTTTCTTTGCTGCGTTTAAAAATTTTCTTTCGTCTCTTTAAATTTTTTTATTTAATACTGTGTCTTCGTTTAT
Source organism: Drosophila kanapiae (assembly GCA_008042475.1). Lineage (NCBI taxonomy): Eukaryota > Metazoa > Arthropoda > Insecta > Diptera > Drosophilidae > Drosophila > Drosophila kanapiae. The sequence goes on along the minus strand of VNJM01001080.1, from coordinate 20,516 downwards.
TATTTTTTAATGGGGTTTGTATGTTGTTTTTGTAATTGTTTAAGGTTTGTAGTTTTTTGGAGTCCATTTTGGACTTTTTTTAACTTTTAGTTTTATTGCATCAATCACTGTTTAACGGATTGTTAAAAGTTTAAGAGGATTATTTTTTATTAATTAATTTCCTCGTTTTTCTTTAAAGCGAACTTTATCGTCGGCTGTTCGGATTTTTATTAAGACCGCACAAGTTCTTTTTTACTTTTAAAACTGAAGTATTTGTTTTAAGTGTTTCCTTGGAACAATTAAAGTTCGGCCCACGTTGGGCGCCAATTAATTACAGATTACTCTGCATTGTTTAAGACAGCCGGGTGCTTTTCTCATGATCAGATTAATTTATTTTTTATTTTATGGTGATAACATTGATGTTGATCCCTAAATCTCCCTTAAAATGAAAGATCGGGTTGGTATCCCCTTATGTCCCATTTAAAGTGTGCCATTATGTCCACCTGCATGTATCTGTGTTGGGTTTTTTTCACCCTTTTTCAATTGTCTCCGTCGTCCCTTTTTGTTGAGTGAAATTCAAAGAAATCACTTGTATTTTTTGAGGGATGGCGCGTTGACATCCTTTGATGACCCGTGTTATTTTCCACTCTCTCACACTCATCCCACTCCGTGGGAAGGCATCTACCCACATAGGTTAACGTCTAACCCTAATTCATTGAATTTTTATAACCATAGCCTATTGAGATTTTGACAGCTAACCCTAATTAATTGAATTTTTATTACCGAATATAGCCCAATCCTATTACAATAATTGATGTAAGATAATACAGGTAAGCTTTGAATTCATATAGCTCTAAAACAAAGCTGTAACTTACCTTGGCGCAGAAACGCAAAGGTGAAAAATCCATTAGAGTACTTCGTGTAGGACCGTATTAAAAAATATTTACGCCATACGTGGTAGTCCATGCTGAAAGAATTAATTTTTAGGTCGGGCATGCCCATCTCTAGATATCGATTTTAAAAGAAAACTTTTCCTTAAGTTGCGAATCTCGGAGTCATAAAACAAAATATATTGTTGCATATGCTTTATATTATCTATATTGCTCGGTTTATATAATTATCACGTCCAACATTATTATGCAAATAACTATATCCTTATATTTTTTATCGACTATTTATTTCAGATCAAATATCCTTGAAAACTAGTCAGGTTAATGATCTCACAGAAAAATTGCATGAAAAACAGCGTGAAGTCCATAGCTTTAAGAAACAATTGGAATCTGTCCATTCTGAAAAAATGATGCTCCAGCGAAATTTAGAGAACACAACACAGGAGAGAGATAATTTTCGAATTTTACAAGCTGTAAGTGATATTTTTCTTCAGTTTCCTGACATACTTTCTAACACATTGTTTTATTTTTAGAAATCTGGGTACCAAATCCAACAGCTTACCACAGAAATAAGCTCTAATGAGGTAAAAATAAATTCATTAAATTTAAAAATCGAACATCTTAATAATTACATAAAAGAACTTCAATCTGAGCTTAAAAATAAGGAAAACTTGGTTGCTGGGCTGCGTAAGGATATGCGAGAAATGAAATCGAAGAATGAAATGTTAGCTAAGGCAATTTCAAATGATGAGCTTAAGTTTATGAAGATGCGTCATGAGTTAGAGGAAATGAGAAAAGAAAGAAATTTGGTTGGATTGCAAATAGTGCGTCGAAATGACGAAATTGTGGTTATCAAAGAAAAACTTCAAATAGCTCAAAATGCACTTGATAACGGAACAACTCAATACAATCAGCGTGTGGAAGATATACGATTATTAAAGAAAGAAATTTCTAACCTTCACACTGAAAGCGAATGTCTTAAACACGCTATTAAAAGTACTGCTGATATGAGAAAAGAAATTGTGCGCTTGCAACGTGCTCTTAATCAAGAGCGTATACGAATTCGAGCTCTTACCGAAGATGCAAAAACACCAACTGGAGTGCATCGATGGCGTATATTAAAAGGCGAAGATCCCAAAAAGTTTGAATTACTCGAAAAACTGCAAATTCTTCAAAAGTAAGTTAAAATACAATGATATGGTGTGTGTTTTTAATAATATTATTATTATTAGGCGCGCACTTAAGCAGTCAATAGAAAATTCGAATATAAAAAATAAATTGGCAGAAGCTCAAAAGAATAATGAAACTCTAAAACGAACGCTATCACATATGCCTACATGGGAGATAAAACAAAAATTGGTTGTGCAACAGGTAATATAAAACACTGTAATTTCTGAAAAAAAAGATTCCAACTTAATATATTTTACTTCTTGCTACATCTCAATTTTTTTTTCGAAACATTTGAATACAAAAAAATTGCGATGTGTTCAAAAATTTGGAATTGTTTCATAAGCACTTATCAGTGCCTAGATAAAAAAAAAACCAAAAATGAACTAGAGAAATATCACACGCATCTTATAACTCGCCTTTTTGGAGGACTTAACAACGCGTACTGATTTTGAGCTTTTGTGTGCGTAATATGCTCATAAGTGCTCTCTAAAATGTACAAGGTTATCTTATCTTGAAGTGGAATTAATTAACTCCATATCTCGATAGTTTTTCATTTCAAATTATTAAAATTAAAATTTTATTTATACAATTCATTCCTTTGGATGCTAGATTTCAATCGAATTCTAGCGGGTTACAGTGCTGTCTATCGCTCTATAGTCTATCGCCATCGATATTTACCCCGTACCGTATTTACCAAACCTGAGTGCCCGGGACGAAACCTCAACATCGGAAATTGCAGAACGACGGTCGGCGCCACCTTCTGCAGAGAGCTCCAAAATGGTACTTGCACTGGAGCTTGTGCGCACTGCTTCACTCTCTCTGGCCATCTGGATCCAGTCACGACACCCTCATTATGAACGAGGCCAATATGACCATAACCGACGAGCAAGGACGAAATCATAAAGAATCCGGAACCCACCTGGTAACCTATTCGGACAAAATAGGCCTCAAGGGAACTTGGTTCAATGAAAAATCCCGCTGTGTCAGCCATGACCATGGACGGCTAAGCCGTCCATTTCTGATAAACTCCACCACATTGGGACTCTTAGAGAAGAACTTACATTGGGTTCCTTCCTCAGCTACTCCTCCGCCATACTCGCTGCATTTCTAGGCGTCTCGGTGGTCACCACCTAAAGACCAGAAGTCTTTAACAGTTAGGTAGAACAAGCAGGTCAGCAGGTCGGCGACCACTTAAAAGAGGGAGAAGTTAACACACCCAGTTACCACAATAAGAAACTGTCGAGTTGCAGGCCATATCCGATGGCCATCACGCGCAGTAAGGAAACTGGTGACTCCACGCTCTGGGGGCAATCGCGCAGTCAAATCACAACTGATCGTCATCAGCCGAATACTAAGTGCTGACCCGGCGCTTTAGTGGCAGCGCTAGGAACACTCACACATCAAATGATCGTCACCGGCCGGATACGAAGTGCTTACCCAGCACTTTGGCGACAGCGCTGCAACCAAGCAAAGGCCTGAAGCTGTGGCCGAGCCGACCCTGAAAAAATACGTACTTCACAGCCTTAGCTGTGTCTATTAAATATTGAGAACTATTTTTATTTTAACAGGCTTATGAGGAAGTAAATAAATTATCAAACTCAATATAAAGCGATCTAAAATAACTGGTACAAGCGATCCCTTCAAAATATACGACTTGGATTTTAAATTAGTATCTATGTTTAATCACCAACCATACAGCATATAGACTAGTCATTTTATACAACGAAAATAGACACCAAAATTTTTAAGCGACAGACCCCAGAGAGCCGAATGCGACAGGCCCCGCATCTTCGGCTATGCTCGGCAATTTTTCTCTCTCTCTCTTTACGCTCTCGCTCTCATCGACCGTTCAGATCAGTTCATTCGCAAAAAGACACATCTCGAAGAAAGTTGTCCTGTGCTTGAATTGGCCTTTGTATATAACCGTGCATGTATTCAGATACACGAATGCATGTATGCGTGATTATTTCATTTCGAAGCCGGCAAGAATATTTTCGTCTATTTTGAATAATATTATGTGTTGTATTATATTTTTAATATTTCAGCATACTTTCTGTATTGTTCTAAGAATATTTTGCAGTACATTCTTTTTTAATTCTTTGAATTTGTAACTTAAATACATTATTAACCTTATTGTAATTATTAAAAATGTCGTTATACATATTATCTGAAATGTATTGTAATAGTTAAGCATTATTTCCTTAGTTTGAATATAAGCTCATGTAATTGTTACTTTACATCTCGGACGGGGAGTATATTCAAGTCTCTCTGAATGTTTCCACTCCGAACGTACCACGGTGCCCCACTGATGGTTCTCAGGATCTTTGCTTGGGCTCTCTGCACGATTTCTACGTTGCTGTTGCTGGCGCTCCCCCACAACTGAGAGCCATAAGTACAGATTGGTTTTAAAACGGTGTTGTAGAGGAGGACCCTGTAATCCAGACTGAGGGGGGAACGGGAGTTTATAAGCAAATGCAGGCTGTTAGCCTTCAGCCTTAGGTGAGTTCGTTTAGCTTCAATATGCTTGCGCCAGGTAAGCCTTCTGTCGAGGTGTACGCCAAGATACGTTACTTCTTCTGACTGAGGAAGCACGGTGTTGTTTAGTGTGAGGCTTGGGCAATTTTGTGTATTTAAGGTAAATGTTACGTGTTTACATTTTTGTTCGTTTACTCTTATACGTAAGTCTAAGAGCCATTTCTCTACTTCATCTAGATGGGTCGCGAGTTGGACATTTAGATCGGCTGAGGATCGCGGTGTCGTCGGCAAACGTAGACATATTCAGTTGTCTGCTCGTAGGGATATCAGAAGTGTAGAGTAGGTATAGAGTTGGCCCGATAACGCAAATATCCTGTTATGAAGATAAGACTTCAAGAGTTTATGCGTGTTATTAGGGAGCATTGTTTTGATTTTATGCATTAGGCCGTCAAGCTATACTCTGTCGAATGCTTGAGAGATGTCCAAAAATACCGCAGTGTAGTATTCCCTATTTTCAAATGCACTTCGGATTTCTGATGTCATGCGGTTCACCTGTTCGATAGTTCCATATTTTTTCACGAAAGCCGAATTGATGTATTGGGATAATATTGTGTCTTCTACGGTATGGTATGATTCGGGCTAGAAGGCATTTTTCGAAGAGTTTTGATAGACACGAAAGTAAACTTATTGGTCTGTATGAGGGGGTGAGCGTGTGGTCTTTTCCAGGTTTTGGTATCATTATGATGATTGACTTTTTCCATCTCTTTGGGAAGCAGCCTAGTCTTGTCATCGCGTTGAACAGCTGGCATATGGTACCAACAGCGCATAGAGGGAGTTCAATGAGTATTTTATGACTTCGCATGGACGAAATACAATTGGATCGGCAATGTGAAAGTCGTCTTCTGTTTGCGTCCTTATATTACTCACTGTTGTTGCTGGATTTGGCTGGAACACATTTTGAAGGTGGGCAGCGAATGTTTCGGCTCTGCCTTTGTCGCTTCGGGCCCAGCAACCTGCAGGGGTCCTTATTGGCATAACCGTCATTGTCTGAGGGCTCAACGTTGAGTGGGCTTTCCATAGTATGAATTTAGAACTGGATGGGGATAGTTGCTCTATGTAGCGCTGTTGGGATCTATCTTCTTCTTGTCGAAGTGCATTGGTGAGTCGACGGGAAGTTTCCTTCAACTGTTGCTTTGCAGATGGTGATCGATGTAATTGCCATTCGCGCCGGGAACGACGCTTTGCCAGGACTATTTGCTTTGTTGCTGCATTCGTGTGCTTTGTGTTATGTTTTATGTTTTGCCTTCGCGATATTGCGATTCGAGCCGCTGAAGCCAAAACTGGCTCTAGCATGCTTACGGTTCTGTTGATGTTAGCTACCGCCGGTTAGCTGTGGTGTAAGTTCAATGTGCGAACTTACGTATTTTTTTAATTTGAGCCAGTTTGTGCTGTTAGAG
>VNJM01001080.1:0-14047 GCA_008042475.1 Drosophila kanapiae | reverse complement strand
TTCCAGTGCCTCCATGGGCCTTTCCATCAGGATGATTACTATTGTAAAACATATACCCTTGGATTTGGAAATTGTGTTTGTTGGTAGGATGGTTTCTGCAAGTAACATTACGTCGATATCATTGTCGTTCATAAATTGTGCTAGCTCAAGTTTGTGCCGTGAAATGCCGTTGGCATTCCACAGTGCAATGCGCAGGGGAGCCATTGATTATTTTGATAGGGTGCTTTGGAGCATCTGAATCAAAATATTTTGATTTGCCAACATATTTTGCATGGTGGTTCGCATAAAAGACATGAATTCATCTATACTTTGTTGCAGCCTGAGAGTCATCGTTTCCATTTTATTTTCTGCTGCTCTGCAGGTTGGTAGGGGACTGTAGGAGGTGTTTGGACATTGTAGGTAGGGCTCGCGTGATCCGATTTCAATAGACTTGCAAAGCTTACATTTTTAGTTATAGTGGAACTGCCGTGTGAAGATCGGGCTGCTGACGAAAAGAAGACTCCTGGTGTGGATTTTGAGGGTATCAGTGGTGTATGGTGAGATCGTGCTGTTGACACTCGTTGGTTGATCCGACTTTTTAGCTCCTTGTATACTGGACAGCCTCTGTAGTTTGCTGTGAGGTCTTCTCCGCAGTTACTGCATTTTTTGCTATTTGGCTTGTTTTTAAATTCACACATGCAATAGGAACTGGTGTTTGTAGATAGGATAAACTTCGTTTTTCTTGAGGGCCTTAGAGTCAGGTACAAGTTCCACTTTAAAGAGAGATTGCGGTTGTTTATTTCGCTTGTGTATATTTGTAACGGTTTTATGCTAATACCTTCATCTTTTAGTGCCATCAGCAGTGCTTACATCTGGTGCGATTCCTTTTCTGACAACTTGTTGACCTTTACTACTTTTTAGTTGGTAGTTATTGTAGTTATTCTTCTTGGCGTCAAGAAGTTCCGTCAATTTTCTAAAGCTTTCTTCTCTTTTGACTTGGACTTGACTTGTTTCATGTATGTCTCCTTTAGTCAAGGGGATTAGGTGGAAGCTATCTTTACCAATCAGCTCGATTATTAATTGACAAGGTTGTTGGAGTTTTTCTCTCCAATATAAAGCGGAGGGGCCTTCGCTTTCTTTTTGTCCTTATCAATGACTAAAGAAGGGGTTTCGTCAGACAAAAATTTCAAATCTGTCTTGCACAGTTTCTTGACTTAAGGAAGCCCGAATGATTTTGTCGAAGTTACCCATTTTCGTATGTTGTGGACTTAGTTTTCTTTCAATGTTTACGTAGCGATCCATGACAGTCTGTTTGGTCGAACCTAGCTTTTTAATTGAGGCGTAAGTCGGTGCTGCGCTAGCTGCAGCTGGTAAATCCGACACAGCAGGTAGAACGATAGGATCGACGGGCATACAGACGAAACTGATGTTGTTGTTGTTGTCATTGCATTTATAATTGCAAATGTCGTCTCTGTGCTGGTAACCGTGGCCAGGCATGTGGGCAGTTGGGGCGAGGCAAGGCAAGGAAGAGGGGGAGCGCACTTATCGCTTACCCCGCTTTGCACCGTCGCTGTTATTGACGNTTGACGGAGAGAGAGAGCGCGCCCTTTCGTTTTGCATAGGCTTGAGTTCGTTGGACGGTGTCGGGGTTAACGATCGTGGTAGAGCAGAAGCTTTTGTTGTTGCTGCTTCGGCTAAGTCTGTCGATACGAAAGAGAAGTATGCAGAGCTCTTTTGCAGCGACAGCCGACGCTCGTCTTGGTTACGTTGGCGCTGCGAACTTCGTTTTTCATCACATTATTTGTTTGTTCTTTTACTTTTATTTGTATTTTTAGTATAAGAAGTACTAATTAAAAAAGAAACAAAATAATAGTCACTTGTGACTTTTCATCGCACATTTCGCCGTTTTTTTTTCAACGATTGTCTTCCGGAGCACGATTCCATTATTTTGGAAATTGTGTTCTAGTGGCTGGCCTGGAATTAGTGGCTATTTGAGCCGTGGCGGCTACCGCTTGCTGGTACCGCACGGGTGGCCCGCTTTTCGCGGCGTCACGCTTGCCTCTTTACCTGTACCGGAATCGAGTAAGCGGCTGCGACCGGTTCAACCGATAGGCTGGGACGTTAGGTAGAATCCACACAAGGTTTCCTGGATCTCCGTTTCTCTACATATTCTTTGTAAATGAACGGTCGTATTATTTTGCTCTCCCGATTTTTTAGTTAAATTTTAAATTTATTAAAATGCCCGTTGACTTTGCGTGTGCATGCAGCTTTCTGTGTTGGGTATTTATTGTATTTATTTAATCCAATTTAGTTGTGCTGCCCTTGTTTGTTTTGTTTTTCACCTTTTTGCAATTCTTTTAGTGCTTCTTTCGTTTTGACGTTTATTGCGTCTTCGCGACAGCAGCTAGCCTAGCTTACTCCCACGCTCTCCCACTTCCCGCACGCAGTCGTTCTCTTGCCTTCTCTTTCTCCCCACCACTCCCAACGTAATAAATGTCCTGTGAAACTGTCTATCAAATTAAACAATGCAAGAAGTCAAATACTATATTTCTTTCGTAGCTTTTCCCCGATCAAGCATCTAACGATGTTATTGCCCATATTCAAGACAATAAAAAAGTACAAAAAAAAAAAATGTGGAAAAACTAGGGATATTTCAAAATAAATGTCAAAAAATATTGGTTTGCGCTACTGTTGCGAGACTTGTCTCGATGTTGGAAGGGAAATCCGGTCTTTCATGCGGCAAACCAGAAGCGGTTTTATGGAGCTATTTAGTAGTTTTCGTAAAACGAACGATGTGCTCGTAGCGCTGGACGCTCAATTTAATGGCCTTAAGCTTCTAAATGAGTCTTCTAAACGCAAAAAAACCGCGGTTGGCGTGCCGCAGGCAAGCGGATCCATACAGCTCCCCGTAAGTCAACCGCAGACTCCCTCGGCAACGCCCTCAGTCTCAGTGACGATCTCAATGACGCTNTCAATGACGCTGAGATCGGAGGCGAAAAAAGATTCGGTATCCGAATGTGTCGCGGGAGGGGGTGCGACCCCAGTAATTTCCGTGTTGTCCGCTGAGGGGTCACAATTAACGACCCCGCAGAACCCAGTATCGAAACTCCCCAGAGTGACAGGTCCGGACCACCGGCTCCAGCTGGCAACATAGACAATCAGTCTGTGATGCCAAAATCACTCATAGTAGTACCCCCTACGAAACATATATTTGTTTCGCGGCTTTACCCTGATCAAACATCAGAAGATGTTATTGCCTATATTCAAGGCAAGACAAAAGCCGAAAAACTACAAATAAAGGTAGATAAATTTAAATTTTCTTACGCTAGGGATATTTCATCTTTCAAAATAAATGTCCCTAACGAGATCTTTAGCACAATATACTCTGATAGCTTTTGGCCAAAATATGTTGTTGTTAAGGAGTTTGAAGCTAAGAAAAAGAAAAGGCGGCCTATACGAATAAGTCTTCCTAGGCCAGACCAGACCATTGTCTTCTTCTTGTCCATTCTACGTCTTCATCCTCAAAAAACTAACAAACTATATCCTTATTACCTATTATTGTGTTCGCAGAAACCTGGTTTGAGTCGGAGATCCTCAGCCCCGAAGTTTTTTCAGCTGTGTACACTTTATAGAGGCTGGATAGGCCTATTCGGCGAAGTGGTGATATTCTCTAGAAGAAATTTGTGTTAAACTATCTGTTAAAGGTAGTTTAGTTTATATAACATGTTCCTACATTCCTCCATTGTCGGAACTTCCTATTTATTGGATCCATCTTTCCGCTATCCAGTCGGTCTCCAATAGACTTTCAGATAGAGACCATTTAGTTGTTCTAGTTGATTTTAACATTCCTGAAGCTATTTGGTCTGCTGCCAAATCCTTAAAACCTATTTTAACTACAGCACAACATGACATTATTAATGGCTTGTTCGACATTTCGCTGTCTCACGTCAACCTTCTCTGCTTTGTATCAGACCCGGCAAGAGTCAGTTTGATTAGAGTTCCGCCACGTTCGATGTAACTATCGATACTGGAACTGCTCTGGAGTGTAGGTTTGATCGACCACCTAGAAAGGTCCAATGCCTTTGCAGGGCGAACTTCGGAGGGCTGATCAATTTTATCAAATTGTAATTGGTCCGATTTCTGTATGTGCCAATTTTCCATGAATTCCCTTTTTAACAACTGTGTTTCGTTATACTATCCGTCAATCTCAAACAAGCCTCCTTGGTTTAATAAAGAGCTGCCTCGCCTCAAAAAAATAAGGTCAAACCTCTTCATTAAAGTTAACTTGCTGTTTAGCTGCTCGGCCTATTTTTAAGGTGGTTAACGCGCAGTATTATAAAAACATTCTAACTCGTTGCAGGGTACAATTCTCGCGGGACCCGAAACTTTCATTTGAAAATATGTCAGCAGACAGTCGATCTTTTTGCTCAGTTTTTTCAAACTACTTATTCTTCGTCAGTGGATTCAAGCCAGACCTATTTTTACAAAATCTCCAAATTATACCTTATCTTCAGTCCTAGTTTAAACGAAAGTTCTCTTTTTTTGGACCTTCCAATTGTTTTAAATCCAGTTTTTCTCCAGGCCCCGACTGTGTCGAGGCCTTGTGCAATCATCTTCTAGGAAAATCGATTTAATGATCTGATTGGCAGGACGCAGAAAGTCCTCTTTAAAAACAGCATATCTAATGTTCTCCGGGTTGCCTCTGGGGTCCCGCAAGGGAGCCATTTGGGTCCCTTATTATTTACATTATTTATTAATGATATTATTAATGACGTTAAGCAATTTAAGAAAGGCAATTGTTGAAAGGGTCAACCCAGATGTACGTTTCTTTAAGGGATGCTTACCCGCGATACCCCACTTAGAAGAAGAAACGGGTCGAGGTATTTGAGACACATGTGTGGTTGTGAACATCGATAAAAGCCTACCCACGATCCCTCACTTAAAAAAAAGGGAACATAGGAGTGCGATGAGTTGTGTGTGAACACCGGCGTTTGAATGATGCCTACCCGCAATCCCTCACTTAAAAAAGGGGATAATTGTAGGAAGAACAAGGAATCAAAAATAACAAGTGATTTCTTCAAATTTCTCTCAATTTTAAAAGGGACGACGGGGACAATTGAGTCATCATGATCAAAATGTATCCCAACAACGCCAACTACACCATCAACATAAATGCCGTTTTCCACCACTCCTGCCGACAATACCTCCCATTAAATATGCATTGGCATCACCACGTTCGCAGTGAGCAACATAAATATTTCGATATCAAGTAAAACAGATTATTGATGGATAGAAAGGACGTATCCTTAATAACATTTTGGTTAATAAGGGAGCAGCTCTCAGGATTCTTAATGAATTCCAGAATGAAGGCGGCCTAGCGCTGCTCCCTCATATAGAAAGACCAATAAGCTCTCATCAAAAATAAATTTTGAGCTGTTAGCTCAGTACATGCTGGTAAAAGAGCATAATTTTCAATTCAAAATGTAATCGTTTCAGAGTAAGATACGAAGACATCTAATTTTGAAGAACTCTATGATTATCATTAAAAGAAGAATGGGAGTGTCCCAGGAGAAAAATAGTAGATGGACATTAACAAGCATATTATGGGTGGAGTTAAATATGCTACAATAGGTTCCTCTAAGAGGGACACATGTCATAATTGTGACGAACAATGATGACTGCTTCAAGTGGAAAATAATATCCACCGTTACCCCAGGAGAAAAATGAGAGCAATGCAATGGTTATGAGCATAGACATAACATATCAGATAATCCACACCAACAATATCACGCTAGACTTCACAAAATTGACGTTTGCAATGAAAATACATAAAATAATGAATTTTGTTGCACGAAACTCACACATAAACCTAAATGTGTTTGGAGCATCCGGCTTCATTCATGAGCACTACATGTGGATAAAAAATATTTGTGGGTAAAAATATGAATTAACTTATTAAATAAAGTGACTAATTTAATTTCTTTAATTACAGCCTGCTATCTTCAGAATTGGGGAAGAAAGGTGGGAAACGCTTCTTTTGCTATAAATGCCTTTCATACTTAACGAGTCAGTATAGTTTATTGCGATATATGGAACCTATAGGAGAAACTCACCTACATAAAGTGTGCTTTTGATTCGAGTCTTGATAAGATTGTAACAAAGGGGAAATGCCGGGCGCACTTTTGTGGATAATTTAACGTCCGATTTGTCCGAGATTTACGAAAACCACTTAAACATTGTAAAACATAGTAGTTCCTTTGCAAATGAGTACTCAAGACATTTTTGATTTTGATTTTAGGTAATGATAGAGGAAGAGACCATTGTCATATTACTGGTCAATTTCGAGGAGCAGCAAATAATGAGTGCAAACTTAAATTTATGACAGGGAAATTTATACCAGTGTTCTTTCACAATTTCTCATAATATTATTCCCACTATTTGTAAAAGTACTCGGGGAGATTGAGGGTGAAATTAGAGTAATTTCCTTAAATTAGGAATTATATATTTCAATTTCCAAATTTATCCCTTTAGAAAGGAATATGCTTGAAGTAAGATTTCTGGATACTTTCGGATTCATGCCTTCTAGCCTAGACTCACTTGCAGCTAATTTAAATTAGGTTGATTTTAAAGACTTAAGAAACTATTTTTCCAGATGAATATTTAAAATGTGAATAGAAACTATCAGAAACTCAGAAACCTACAAAAAGCCAGGTTTATAGTAATTTGACAGTTTTCGAATGTTCAGAAGTGGATTACACCCACTCATGTCAGGTGTGGTCTCATTTCAAGTGTCCATTAGGTAACACTTGGAATTGTATTTAAAAACAGATGTTATACTTTTATATATAATATGTTATATATTTCAAAAATTGAAAAGTATACAATTATTAATAAAATAAAATAATGTAATTAAATGTGTTTAATACTAATTTAAGATTAAAAATGTTAAATAGCAATTGTAATAAAAATTAAAAAATACAACAAAGTGTACTATACTAGGTAAGTATTGAGAAATCGAGTCTTTTAGTTATTCCATATAGAAACCACCATTAACAAGACTCCCATTTAAATCTCCAACAAGTATGTTTTTTGATAAGTATTTTGATCTTTGGTTATTCTAAAAATCTCCATATTCCAATTCAGATTATATCCCTTGTGAAATACTCTTTTAAATAGAGAGATTCAAACATTGTTACCAGTCTTCAGTTTTCTCCCGATAAATTTTTTAAATATTTTTATAGATTCTTTTCAAGATTTGTTTCTTATTCCCACTGTTTACATCGATTGCAAATTTTTATTGTTTTATGCGTCGTTTGTTGTAAAAATTAATTAACTCTTTGTACATATAAATCCATTTATAGGTTCTGTTGTAAGAAAACTCCTCTCACATGAGTTCTTTTAATGTTCTATTAAATCGTTCAAAAATTGAATCTTATTTAATGGATCAGTTATAGGCGTTAATGTTTCTTCCAATCCTCATTTGATAAGCTGATCTGTTAAACAGACCTGATCGGATACCTTGATCAGTTAAGCAGGCCTGATCTGTTAACCCGATCACTTAAACATACCCGATATGATAAGCTGATCGATTAAGTAGACCTAATCTGATAACCTGATCAGTTAAATAAACCTTATCTGATGAGCTGATCAATTAAACACCCCTGACCTGATAGCCTGATCAGTTAAACAGACTTGATCTGATAACCTGATCTGGTAAACTGACCTGATCAGATAAGCTAATCAGTTAAACAGACCTGATCTGATATCCTGATCAGGTAACCAGACTTGATTTGATAAGCTGATCAGTTAAACAGACTTTATCTGATAACGTCATCAGTTAAACACGCCTGATCTGATAGCCTGATCAGTTAAACAGACCTGATCTTTTTTCTTGGACTTTGATGCACTACGGTCAGTACACTCAAGTGGCCCTTTCGACACCAAGCACGTGCTTGTTAGGTTATCTTCAATTAGATGTGCTGTAAAATTTATTTAATTCCTATTTTCCCATAAATCAAAAATATTTAAAAATAAGAAAAAAAATATTTTAATCTCTTAGATATTTGTATTTTTTTATTTATTTTGTATAAGCTAAATCTCATTTCCCAATAAATGTCCCATTATATTTAAATTTCATAATGTGCTTTTATATGTATATTTATTTATTACATTTTTAAATTAAAATCCACGATCCATCCCCAGTGGCATTGTAAAGTAAGTAAAACAATTTTGTAAGTTAGCGCTTTATTGAGTGTGCATGTTATTCATCACATCCATAAAGATATTACATCGTAGTGCCAACAAAACATCGACTTCATAAAGTATCTATTATGCCGTGTCCGACAATCGGTATGATGAAAGTACACTAGAAAACTGTATCTGCTTTATGACGTTTACTCAAGTCTTTACTATTTGAATATGCAATATAATGTTCCTTACAAGCCTCATCCAAACCATTGATTCTACGTTCACTGCGTGCTAATCGTTCCTCTAGCTTAGTACCTGTTCCATAGTAATTGTAACCAGGTAAATGATTTTCGAAGGGTAGTGTGTTTATCAAATTATTAAGAGTCCAGTACCCTGTTTGACTTTTGATTTATGACTGATTATATTATGAAAGTGTTTACCCCTTATATAAAAATCAATTAACGAATGATTGTGCTTGAATAAAGTTTGTTAACTCAAAATAAAACCAACATAGTAAGAAACGTCGAAGGTAGCTGACACGGAAGCCATACTCATCTACGACATAGCTCTTTGTTACCAAACACAATTAGAGTTTTTATAGTTGTTCCATCTTAATGTGGAAAAACTTATGTGATGATAATTCTTATCGAAAGTCCAAATGGACGAAAATTTGAAAATATTTCTGTATTTTCAAAGAGTTTATATCAACCGAAATATGAGTATTTGGAAAAACTTGTTAAGCCGATACAAGGAATGGAATATTACACATTTTCAGCAAATGACTCTCTTTTGTCACCGCAGGAAGCTAAAAACAATTTCATTATGATATTTGATGATGTTGCATGTGAAAAGCAGGATAATATCCGAAAAAATTTTTGCATGGGACGACATAGGAATATTGATTCGTTCTATTTATCTTTAACATAAACACATATTCTAAAACATTTAATACGTGATAATGCGAATTTTATTATAATTTTTAAACAAGATGACTTAAACATGCGACATATATATCGAGACCATGTAAACAGTGATATGGACTATGATTGGTTTACGAATATTTCACGAAAATGTTGGAAGGAAAAATTTGGATTTCTTTTATAGATTTATCAATTCTATGAAAAATGTTGATCAAGGGAACAACTTATTTCATATTGGTAATGAAGTGATAGAAATACCTGTGGGATCATATGAGCTCGAAGATATTACGAAATATATTATTAATAAACTCAAGGACTATAAATTTCATAACACTGTAAAAATACAATACAACACCAACACTTCACAAGTTCAAGTTATTACTAAAAATGAGACAATATATTTTAACTATGAACGTAAAATTGGTCAGCTATTCGGAGTTAACAAACGTATATTAAAATCACATGATAATAAACTTTACGTCTCAGATAATCCGGTGAATATTTTGAAAATAAACTCTGTTAGATTGGAGTGTAACATTATTAGTGGCTCATATGTAGGGAATACGTGCTCCATGAATTTGGAATCAATGTTCTCCCCGGTTATAAAATGAACATTACACCATGGAATTTAACTATTTTTGAGAGAAATAGGCTTGATCAGAACGGAGATTCAGTTAATTAACCGAGAGAACTGTATCAATTCGTCTACACTTGCGAGCAACAGAATGATTATATATAATAAAAAGCCGACACATCGCTCCAATAATAACATTATGAAATCAAAAGCTGACGAGAAAGCATTATCATCACCTCAAGAAGCTTCGCATCGACCTGCTTTATCATTAAAAAATAAATTGATTTTAAAATTATTGGGATTTAGTATTCAATAAAGTATAATAAGTAATATTTAAATGAATGAAATTTTTTATGTTCAAGAAAAGCCTGCCAATGATGAAAGTTTTATTAAAGAGGAATAAAAATACCTATTATCCACATCAAGAAAACTTTAAGACAAATGATGAAGTTCGCATCACAATACAGTACCAACATTTGTATGTTCTTTCGTGTAAAAGTTTTCTCCACTGTGATGGAACATTTAGCAAAATTATTGATACAAATACAGGTACAAGCAGCACAAATAAAATTAGTAGTATGCTCAGAAATAGAAGCATGGCCTATTATCTGGACGAAAGAAGATATGATTTGAATGGATGCGAACTGGATAGGACTCGAACTTTCTCTCAGTTGGTCAACAGGGAAGAGCTCTCTATCGTAATGCTGGGTGGAGTGCTGGAGACAATATCCCTCCCGGAGGACATTTCAGCTTTTCTGTACCTTTCAAAAAGCTGTTGGGACTCGGAGAAGATTCTTATAATCGTATTAATTTGCAAATATGAACTCATTATCCTACACGGATGATATGTATGTTAAAACTAGATATGTCGAATTTTTTACAAATATCATATCGATGATATGTTCTGTTTTAAAAAAATATGAAAATTATATTTAATATATCGCTGTAAAATATCGATATATCGATGTTTTTGATAATTTTTTTAGTTTCTCAAAAAGTTTCTCAGAATAAAAAATAAAAGAAATAAAACACATTGAAATAAAACACATAGATCTTTAGATTTTATATTTAATTAATATTGAAATGAAACAAATTATACAATAAAGGGTTGGCCTTGGAGATTCGAGTTTTGTACATAGACAAACAAATTCTTATAAGTTTCTAGCTTTTGGATAATACAGACTATATGAGTTCCTTAAAGCACACTTATTTTAGTGCCAATATTTAGCTTAATGGATTTTAAAAGACACGTTGCCTTATGTGATTATTAGTTATTCTACTCTTGTGTCACAAACGACTCACTTTATCGCAGAGGCAAGTCTCTCGGACGGCACTGAACATCCAGGAGTAATAAAGTATTTTAGAGCTAGCAGATACAATCCTGGCATAGTCACCTTGTGTGAGTTCCAAAATATTATGGGATTACTTTCCCATAATGTTTGGGGCAAACTGAGATACAATTTTAGCTCGCTGTGATCCGTGTTATGCAACGAAGGGCTCTTTAAAAAATACCAATTATGGGCCTCCATAAAATGGGTTCGTCTGAATTGCCATCAGAAATCTGTAATAATTTAAATTAAATTAATATATACTTTTTTTTTGCTTCGGAAGAATATAATATTGAAGAATATATGTATTATAATATTGAATTAATTACTTTGAGTTACTATTATAATTTTTAATTATTATTATTAATGTAAATGTAAGTATTACTATTAAATTATATGAATGATTACAAACTCTAAAATTTGACATACCAGGGCTTCCATTGAAAATGTAGTTATTTCTTTTAATAAATCAATTGACGCCTATGTACCCCGATTGGTGAGATGTAAATCTTTTTGAATCTTGGATCAAGAAAAGACGATTTGACCAATAGTTTATTTGATTCGAAGGGCTTGAACATTTTTTCCATTAGTTTGCGAAGCGACCCTTTTTTTACAATGTCCTCGTCCGATTCAACTTGTATAATCTGTATGTTTTTAATATTCTTTTCTCGGTTTCATCTTTAAATCGCTCAAAATCGCGATAAATATTTAGCTCTTTAGCAGTCAGCATTTCCGGTTTTGCTCTAGAGTATTCAGCTTTCTTTATAAGACTGATTGCCACTTTGTTTATTATGTATTTATCTACTATATATAAATAAATCGGTTTTCCTTCCTGCATTCGTTGGAAAGGTCTTGGGCTCCGTAAGGTTAATAGCAAAAAAATGCACGAAAATTTTTAAGGAAAATCGGGAAAATTATTTTTCAAATACATCGTCATCTCTAATACATAGCATGTACTACAAACAAATATTTTAATTATATGGTGCATGGTGACACATTGTTTGACAGCTACTCATTTTCACTATGAAATTGTGAAAAAAAAAGTAAAAAAATAAGTTCTTCGTTTCATAACATTTCAACTGGAAACCATAAAATCAATCACATGTATTGTGCAAATTTTTATTCAGTTTCCACAGCAGGCATTTGTCTTTAAGGTTTGTAAGTTAAACTGTGTAAATTATGTGAATCGTGCATTGAGGTTAAATTCACTAACTTTAGTGGATCGTGCATTTGAAGTTAAATTCAACCAGAGTGTTGAAAATGCCAAGAAAACGACGTGCGAACATCGGCCGCCGCACAAGACATGCAAGCCAGCAACAAGTGTATTCACAGAACTTAATCGAAGAAAGACAAAATACAATGAGAGCAAAAGCCCGATTGAGACAACGCGTGAGCACACGAAGATCCTTGGGATCGTACAATCGCTTGCCATTCCAACATGATCCCACTGTGAACTATAGTGATGATGAAAATTTAAATATTGGACCAATGACCCATATTGCAATGCGTCAAACTGGATCCATTACTTACACCACCACAGCCACTAAAAATATTGTTCGATAGAAGTGATCCCGATTCCAGCCATTTTCTTCAACACATCCTTGAATACAATAACTGCTCCTTTGGAGCTAATATCATTGGAGAAGGCGGCTTCATGCCGACATGCACGGTAGATACAACAGATACAACAAATACAACACACATAACCAATCACTCACACCAACACCATGAATTGCAACACAAAACAACTACATATTCACTACACACTATACCATCACACGATCAGAAGTTACACCGTATTCTTTAACAAATGATTGTTTGCAATTACAGATACAAGGACAAATATATCATTTGCATGGTTCAATGGTGCCAACGCCAGATGAACCGCATCAATTTCTGCAAATATATTTCATTTCGTCGATAGTGGATCAGCTGAATGTGCGGTGCAATATACAGGGAACACATCAGTTAAAGAGACGATTTATTGAAAAGTTGCAAGCATTTTGTCACGCTAATAATGCTACGGTTAATATGTTCAAAACAGCATTGAAACAAATGCCATCGGATACGCACAAATTTGTCATAAGATCGGATTGTAACCCAAGAGGTGAACATGTGCGAAGATTTAATGCACCCACCGTTAATGATGTTGCTGCAATTATTGTTGGCGGTCCAACTAAATCGCGAGACATTGTCGTTCAGCGAAGAAGCAACATCATGCATCGTGCAAACGAGACACAGCTTTTGTACGATGCGTTACAATATCCAATAATTTATTGGCAAGGGCAAAACGGATACGACATCACGTTGAAGATGGTCGATCCAATTACAGGTACAATATTCACACACTAATTATTGTTCTCATTGCTATTATTGGTTTCCATTAACCATTCATTTAATTAATTTTCAGGAGTATCAACGAATTAAAATCTAAGCGCAAAGAATTACTATGCGTATCGTATAATGATTCGTGCACATGAGGAGAATGTCATTCTGAAGTGCCGTCGGCTATTCCAGCAATTCGCTGTCGACATGTATGTCAAAGTCGAGACCAAACGTTTAGCGTTCATCCGATTCAATCAGACAAAGCTACGAACTGAGGACTTTATACACCTGCGTGATGCTATTCATTCAGATGGTGATGTTCAGAATATTGTACGTCTGACGATTCTACCATCATCTTATATCAGAAGCCCACGCCACATGCATGAATTCGCTCAAGACGCTATGACGTATGTGCGAAATTATGGAACTCCGGATTTATTTATTACGCTCATATGCAATCCAAAGTGGACGGCAATTGAACGTGAGTTGTGTGGAGACCTATACGAGCATCAGAGAGCGGAGATGAGATGGAGAGCGAGGCGCTCTCTCACGACGGCTAGGCTTGTATGCAGAGAGAGAGGAGAGTTAGTTGTTTGATAGACGCCGACTGAATCAGAGTAATAAACAGTGGTGCACCTGTACCAAAGTATCAAATATATGTGTTTTAGTTATTTACAGATTTACAGCGTTATTACACTGGCGACGAGTAAAATACACACGAATATTAATAATTA
>VNJM01000797.1:0-32655 GCA_008042475.1 Drosophila kanapiae | reverse complement strand
AGGATGCTGCTGGCTAGCGTCGTCACCTCCCAACTGCTATACGCGGCGCCAGGGTGGGCGGAGGAGGGCGGAAAGAAGTCTTACATGCGGGGAGTCGGGTCCACGTAAAGGTGGTGCGCGATACAAGTGGCTAGCGCATTCCGCGCTATCTCGGACGATGCAGTCATAGTCATAGCCGGACTAGTTCCGCTGCAGTTGATGGTTTGCGTAAGGGCAGAGCTTCGTGGCAACCGAACGACGGAAGGCGTCAGCAGAGGAGGGAGTTACGCAAGCTGGCTGACCAGATGGGATGCCTCGCCCAAAAGACGATGTACCCACACCAGTGATTGCAACTATACCTATACTGCAACTATACCTGTGCGATGACCAGCACCGGTACCTCCTGAGCCCTTAGTCCCCGGACAGCAGCAGCAGTTCTACAATTGTGGGAACACCCAGCTCTTGCACCGCCTAGGAACCATCAGCGTGCAAAAATCCGGCGACGACCAGATGATGCTGAAAAAAATGATCCAGCAGACGAAGAAACAATTTTTAAGATATAAAATATATTAAATTATATTAAGAATATTATTATTATATTATAATAATAATATTATTAAATGATCCAGCAGACGAAGAAACAATTTTTAAGATATAAAATATATTAAATTATATAAATTAAATTAAATTATTGTAAAATTGAGCGGAACGCTTTCTGCTCGATTAGAAGTGTAGCCCGTAAAGCTACACAAAATAATAGGCAGGAAAAAGTAATATAAAAATATATTTACAAATTAAATAAAAAATATTCAAAAAATTGTAAATACATGAGAAGTAATAGTATAAATAAAACATATATTAATACAGAAATAATACCCAAAATGGGTTTAATTGATAAATAACAGTGGACTCCACTGCAAATGTAATCAACGAAATTGAATAAACAAATATTAACTCCAATTTAACGAATATATTATTATCAATAATTGTTTTTATTATGTGCGCATACATTCAGCATTAAGCTCATTCATTTCACAAAAAGTGTGTAAAAAAGGAGCCCTAAGCCAAGATAACGATCTAGACAAGATTTAATTTGATTATTTTAACAAAGCATTAAAAAATAAATAAAACAAACATAAGAGAACTTAATGTTATTTAAGGGAAATTTCCTTTTTTAAAACCTTAGTATGGAATGGGAGCAACTAACTCTCTATAATCGTAAAATTAAAGACATTTTTGATGTCTTACAAATGTGTAAGCAAGAACAGGCCATAAACCATAAATAATCAGGCAAAGATTCTGGGTGAAATAGCCGAAAAGTTTACCTCAGATATCGACAATTTACGAAAGCTAAGCCTCGTATATTGATGAGGGACTACCAGAAGATCACGCTGATAAATTCAGAAATAAGAAAGCAATTACCACAATGGTTAAAAATTGTGAACATGGCAGACTTAAAACTATCCTTCGGGCAGGCAACTTCACAACAATGAACGAAGCGAAGCCATTACAAAGTACTTACAATGTAGTACTGAAATGACAGGCAACGCGAATTCAATTTTATACGCACAAACAGGTCGAGGCCAGAATGGTAATTACAGAAACAGAGGTAATTATCACGGCAAAAGCAATGGACGCGATTATTATAATAATAACAATTATAATAATAATTATAACAATAATTATAACCGCAATAACGGACATAATTACAACAACAATTACAGTGGAATTTATAGAGGAACAATAGAGAAAGCTATAGAGGAAATAACCACCAAAATGGAGGTTATACCCATAAAAATAATAAACGCAGTAATGTAAGAATAGCCCAAAACACCCCGGGAAACTCCCAACACCCTTTAGGTATTCAGCAGTAGGAAACATTACAATTCACACCATCAAAATCAGCCTAAACATAGTAGTAGTTAGTAGTAGTAGTAGTAGTAGTTTCATTAGCAACAGGTAGCAACAGGTAGCAACAGTAAAGCAGTTAGTCATTTTAATAGACACAAGTGCAGAAATATTAATTTTAAAATATAATTTCGATGTTTTTCAATTCATCCGAACTGATCATATAATCAATATACAAGGAATTAGTCAAGAAATATACAATTCAAAATGGATAACATCAATCGATAAACTAACTTCTAAATATACAATTCCACATGATTTTTATATCGTAAATTTGTGATGTAATACTAGGAATCGCCTTCATTAAAAAATACAACTGCAAATTAGATTTCAAGCCATCTGAGGACTGGTTTATAACTAGACCAAGTAATTTAAAATATCCAATTTATGCTCCAATACCATCAACTCCATAGGTTAGCCAGCAAGATCCCAAGTCGTCCGAAAAATTGATCTAACATCAGCAGAAGACAGTGTATTGATTCCAAGCCAGGAAATGGTAGCGCATACCAAAGAAAATACCATAGAAACAGTGAAAAATGCTTTCCGTAGAATACTAAATACAGCAAATTTAGATTGTGAGGGTACGCCTATACGGCAATGTAAACAAACAAATCACTGTTAGGATTTGGGAATAAAAATAAATCGACAAAATAGGTCGATAATCACTCGATTTCAGTTCGCGCTTAACAGCTCTGGATTAAGCTCTGTTAAGGTGCAACCGATCTGGCATCTCGATCGCTTGACAGATGAAGTACTGCAACCCTGTACTCTATCAAAAATTTAAGCTCGATAGAATTGTTCTTTTGCGATCAAGTTCTCCCGAAATCAAAACGCATCTAGAGAACCGAGTGCCATCCGAAGGCCCAACACGTGCGAAATACTCAGTAGTAGCACAGTGATAACAAAATTAAGGCAGTGGCGCAGCAGCGGAGGATTGGCAGCCGTAGTTGTTTAAATAAATTCGCAACTGCAGGGTGTATCTGTGTGTGTGTGTGAAAAATCCAGGTAGGCAGGTCGAAATATCGCCGCGCTGGATAATAATACAAGTGTTTTAGGAAAACCCTGTGCAATCGTCTCTCCAGTGCCAGGGAAAGCCCTTGGCGAGCGACTAGTTGAAGTTTGCACTTTTGGTCCCAAGGAGCACACCGCGCGGCGGAATTTGCTGGCGGCGGCCGCAATTTCCCGTTAAAGGGAGGAGGAGGACCGATCGTTTTCTTATTGGCCAGACGTACATACATACACTAAAAGCCCACCTAGATCAGCCCCTAAACGTGTGCATAACCGGACCAGGCTCCGAGCCATGACCGGCGAGGAATCTCGGTTATAACCGGAGCGTGTGCGTGATTGGGGCCGAAGAGAATCAGGTGTCGTGCTAAAACCTGGCCAATAAGTAGCCTATATGAGAACATCGGCTCATTTTCTACACGAACAGTGTGGCAACGAACCTCGTGACTACATAACCTCAACTCGGCCATGTAAAAACAACTCTCGACGGCAGCCATCTCGCTTGTGACGTCAATCAACAACAACAACAACAAGAGAAGAACTCTGATAATTTAAAACGAAATGAAAAAACTATTCCAGGACTCATTATTGATACAGATGGAAACTTTAATATTCAACAAAAACGTATAAAAAATGGTTCGATCCCACAAGAGAAGACCGACTTTGTTATCAAAGATTATGTCGACAAGTCCATTAGGGAGATGAAAGATTCAATGATGAGTGAAATAGTTGTCAATGTACCAGATGTTATAACTGTAACTGTAGAAATTGATGACAGATTAGACAGACTTAAGGAAATTATCTCTGCTATTATTAAAACTATTAGAAATGGACCACAATCTAAGAATAAGCTCTAGATTTAGAGTATTAAGAAAAGCATTATATCAAAATATTAATAAATCTTAAATGGTTTTACTAACCTTTTAAATATGGAAAGACGAGGTATTATTAGTGAAATACATACTCCCGCACGTAAACATTTTCTACGTCGCAGAGTTATTACAAAAGGAATTAATTGTTTATGGCAAGCTGACCTGGTGGAAATGGGAAAGTACTCCTCATCAAATAATAGACATCGTTACCTGCTCAGTAATCGACACATTTTCAAACTTAAGAGAAGGTAAAGGAAATATATACTAAAAAATATCAATAGAAAACTTAACACATTTTATAAATTTATAACAAAAAATTTATAACGGATATCAAACTAAGAATTAAATATATATATAATATATAACATAAACAAAATTGTTATATAATATAAATTCAAAGAAAAGTTAGATCTGATTTCTCCCTCTGTAGTTCAGTCGCGTGATATGGGCACGTGTATTCAATTTTTCTTGGCCTGCACTAAAAAAAAATGTGAGCTTGAAACCGCATGGTTGGTTTTTGAATTTTATTTTTTTTTTCACGTGTGCATTGGAAATAGTTCACTGCAGTTTACTGCATCCGCAGTTTTGGACGAATATAGTTTATGGTTTTTCTTTTTTTTTAACTGAATGATGTTCACATTTTTTTTTCACTGTAGCACTTATGTATGTTCGAAGACGAAAGCTCTGCTGTTTGTTGTAGCAGGTGTATCGGCACAACGGCTTAGCAGTGGCGTGAGGTTGTTGTTGTAGGTCTGCGATAACTGGGAACAGCGGCGGTTGAGGCTTTAGCACAGCCTTGGAACAATTCGGT
This sequence comes from Drosophila kanapiae, assembly GCA_008042475.1. Classification (NCBI taxonomy): domain Eukaryota; kingdom Metazoa; phylum Arthropoda; class Insecta; order Diptera; family Drosophilidae; genus Drosophila; species Drosophila kanapiae. The sequence continues at coordinate 28,080 of VNJM01000797.1, read as the reverse complement.
GACTAAAAATGGCTGGTGGATATTTTAGGACTTGAGAATAATTCTCGATGAATAAATGCATGGATATATATGCCACTGGATACTGGGATAACCCCGGAATATCACATGGTGCCAGATCTAGGTTAAGAAGAAAGATGTATTACTATAAAAAAAAATCCAAAAACTCTAGCAAAATAATTACCATCAAGCCTGGCACAAACACGGGTGAATAATTTCTTTTTTTCCTATCGATGGCTTATGGGTTTATGTCAGGGATATGTGAAAACTCGGGTGGTGCTTGTGAAGAAATGACATTAGTTTTTATTCTGTATTTGTCGCTTTCGACGCCATTTGTCTGCGTGCACCTCTCGGTGGTGCACGGCCTGAGCAGTTTTTTGCTTTACTGCATTTTGGGCACGCTGACTTGTAGACATTTGCTAGGCCACAACCCCAGCAAAAGAGACGACTTTCTGCAACACATTCTTGATGTACATGACCACCTTTGCCACAGTTCCAGCATGTCACATTCATTGCTGAAACTTCGACCTCATCATTATCAGCTTCAACATATTCATCTGGTTCGTGCTGAACCTCGTAAATAAATCGACATGGAGCAGGACGAGGTTTAGCAAGTACTGACTGAATGAATACCTCGCTAGTGCGCACTACATGACGAAGTTGGGCCATACTGAATATTTCTTTATACAGTAACTCGTGCTGTATTTCTGGCAGTAAATTTGAGCGAACAGACTCTATTATGGCTGAATCTGTCAATGGTACAGTTAATTTATCGGACAACTTAAGGATGGACTCGTAGAATTCGTCGAAGGATTCTCCCACTTTTTGCTTGAGACGATCAATCGACCCTCGAATGCTTAGATCTGTTTGATTTTCCTTAAATTGTATTCGCAACGCTTGGCATAAAGACGACCATTCTACCTTTTTCACGCTTCTGTGGTATCGCCAATACCATTCGTTTGCATGGCTTTAGTCAAAGCCTCTTGCATTTCTTTTATAGATCCTGAGGGATTATTTATATTTTCCATGGTGTTCTCCTGATCTAAAGTCTCTCTAATATCTTGATTGCTTCTTCCCACTGAAGATCTAGGTGACAGTCAGACTCATTAACGCAGTTTCTAATGAAGATCGGCAGACTGGACAGATTTCCCTATTGGCTACTTTTGTATTAAAACAAGCCCAATGAAACGTATGATAACAATTGGTAGACAATAATTGTGCGGTGTACTCAATTTCTCTGAGACAAAGGAAGCATTCAACACCACCAGTCAATTCTGAGCTGTGGGTCATACATTATTGGTCTAATAACTTACCAAAATATATATAATAAATTCTACGTTCTACCTACAATATTAGTTTTGTTTTTGTTGACAAAGAAAATATATACTTTCTGTATTTTTTTGTCTTTGATATATAATTGCTATCCGGAAATCATGATTAAGTTTCATAAACAATGATCGCAGCTATTATACCAAATAGGGAAGAAGAATCTGAATATCTACAACACGAGCTCGACCTTATTGAAGCGTGGTTTTAGCGATGGAAAATAAAAGTAAGCCCGCTTAAGTCTGTGCAGATAACATTTGCATTAAGAACTGGAAACTGGATTCAACAACTAACCTATTCCGCAGAGTGACACAGTTAAATATCTTAGCATGCATCGTGATCGCAGGCTTACTTGGAAGAACCACATAAAGGCTTAGAGACAACAACTAACTATAAAAGCTAACAAAATGACCCCGCTACTGCGTCGACATTCCCAAGTGAGCGTAGAAAATAAAATACTGCTATATAAAGCGATTCTCAAGCCTGTCGTCTGGACGTACTCAAACATAAAGATCCTCCAGCGCTTCCAGTCAAAAATTATATGAAGAATAATCATGCCAACATCTAGCACACAGTCATTCACAAAATAAACGGCCAGTCAACAAACAAGTTAATTTAGCCCACAGCTTATATCCAGACAAACCGGCCATCATAAATAGCTCGCAGTTTGGTTTATAAGCCGGCCAAACACCAGATGTCCGATCATTACCAAAATTTTTGCATTAATGCAGGAAATGGCGAACCACATAACTCGGGCACCCACCTCTAAAGAAAGGCATGAAACATGGAACAGATCCGGACGTTTACAAAGTCTTTATTCTATTTCAAGACCACAGCCCTCACCGGCTTGATCCGTGGCATCTTCATTACTCTCTTCATCATTCAATTCTGTGATCTCTTCATCATCACATTCATCATCGAACTCCGTGGTAATCCCCTTCTCAGGCATACGTCTCAAAAATTCGTGAGAATATTTATATGTTATGCTATTAGTTAATGCCTTAAGTCTGTACCGATCTCCTTTCAATATTTCGGTCACTAAAAACGGTCCTCTAAACTTAGGGTCTAGTTTTGTCTGATGACGCTCTTCGTTTTTTAAGCACGACGTAGTCACCAACTTTATGTCTGACAATAGTAGCCTTATCTTTACCAAATCTAGCATTATCGTAATTGGCATTCTTGTCCATGTTTTTCTTGGCCACTTCTCTAACTTTGTCAATATCAACAACGTTTTTATTTTCAACAACAGTTACGAGACCAAACGGCCTTGCCTCTTTGTCAATAAGCATTTCTAAAGGGCTAACCTTAGTTACTCCATTGGGCATACAATTAAGAGCCAGTTGAATTTCACATAAAGCATCCTGCCATGACCCCTGACCCTTTTCAACCGTTGTTACCATGGACTTTAGAGTACTCATAACTCGCTCAACTTGGCCATTGTCCCGATTAGCACACGTGGCGCTCAAATGCTCTATCCCTTGAGCAGAGCAGAAATCATGGAATACCGTGCTAGAAAAACGACGTCCCTGATGTGCGATCAGACGGAAAGGTACGCCAAAAAATGATATTAGTGATCTTAATGCCTTAATACAACTCTCTGTGTCCAGCCTCGCTGTATGGGACAAAAAAACAAACTTCGTGTCCATTGACACGACTATAAATTATATTTAAGTATCTTCCCCGCACTATCCCTCGCCGCTGTCTGTTGGTTCCGGTGAAGGGGGTGAGGATCCAGCCGTGGCTGGCTGCTATTACGTTCGAGCTGGGCGGTTGCCGCTAGCTCTCTCAGCCTTCCTATTTAGGAAGATTACGATGGGAGAGACTGTCTCCGTTGTTAGCGGCCCTTAAGGCACACTAACCAATTTCAGTAAATAAAAAGATGTTACGGCCAATGCCGGAGTTCTATGTTAAAGCCAGTGCTTTATTGAATATCCAAATACAAACTGAAGACAAAGGAAAATTACATAAGCTAAGTGCAGCCGGCAAGCCGACCACTCGTGCAGCAAAGTGCTGACACTAGCAAAATCAACATAACTCACCATACCGTGCACCAATGGGAATCGGGCACGGCCCCTAAAGATGTTTACGCTGACTTTGCAATTAAACACTAGGGTGATCCAATAATCGCCCAAGATGTGTATCGACTTATATTTACTCATTAACAGTGTTAACATATATACTCTTTCTGTTCATTCTTACCACTAAGCCTCCCTGTGATGTCGATGTGGACTGCATGCCACGTGAAAGATGGGGGCACTGACAATCTGCATGCAATACAGTTGTCGACAAACTTGTGAACGCATTTGGACACCTTGTATAACCAATAGAATTCGTACATTTTCTCAAGGGCTTTCTCCCAACCAAGGTGCATAATAGACTCGTGCACATTGTTTACGGCTGACCACATAAATGGCTTTGGGATGATAGGGAGACAACGAGTTTTCCCATTTCTTTGAATTTTCCTATACAGTGATGCTGCCCTTGATTCGTACGTTTTGGCCAAATCCTCAGAAAGATCATCGTTACGCAATTTAGAGACAATAGACGACGTTTTTTCGTCTCGTTGCTACTCAGCTCGAGACAGAAGATCTACGTGAGCCATTCGGCCGCCTGGCCTATACTGAATGTCAAACTTATAAGATTTCATGTATGATAACCACCTATGGATTATCGTTGTCAGTTCCGCTTTTGTGCAAGATGCCTGATCGAATTACAATCGGTAAAACCGACAAAATGTCGACCATGCAAGTAATAGCGAAAATGCTTAATAGAATTATAAACTGAAAGTGTTTTGAACTCATACGAGTGCTCACGCGATTTCGCTGACGAAGTCGTGGCTTGTGTTTGATTTTGTGCAACAAAATTGCGCCGTAGCCATCAGCACTCGCCATATCAATGCACGTGAAAAACCTAGCAAGACTCAACTTAGCTATCTGGTCAGATATATGTAAGTGGCACTTGTAAGTGTAAGTGGTACTTGTCGGAAACAGTATTGGCATTAAGCTCCAAATAATCAACACACAGACTGTCTGTACCATTTTTCTTACGGACAAGTAACATCGGACTCGCGAAAGGAGAGGAACTGGGTCTTATTATGTTTGCATCCAAAAGCTTTTAAATGGAATGTCTAACCTTTTCTTTTGCTTCCACACTCAATCAGTTAGGTCTGAACCGTTATATTTTGATCAGTCAAGCGAATCTCTAGCTGTCCTGTAGTCATGCGGCTCACTGGGATAGCGTTTATGAACGAATTTGAATATCCCAATGCTAATATTGATAGCAGTTTATTTTTATCTTGTCAATGTAAATCGGTATCGACACCAGCCAGGTCAGGAGTGCATTCGGAGACTACGACAGGTAATACACACTTTTCGTTAAACATAATAAGCGCGCTTGATGTCACTGTCACGCCGATGCCTTGGCTGAAATTTTCCCGACGAATCAGAGCGTGGCATTTGATATGATTATCTAAGACTACGTGAAATAGGGTTTCAAAAGAACGCCCACAAATTAAAACATTCGCCAATATTTGTAAAGTGCTGCCAACAGAGTTGCCAACAGGGTTGAACTTTGGCAGTACAATGTTTTGGCATCTTTTGTCTCATTTTGAGAACACTGCACTTGTTTTATTAGTTCTGCGAAATTGCATCAATGGCTTGCGGCGGAGGTAATCCCACCTTCCTTTTTAATTCCTTCTTACCTTCCAATGCACACGCACAGTGTAGTGAGGCATGACGAACACTCATGCCCACTCATGCCTATGCCCAAACTACGTTGACAGAATTATGTGTATCTGCCTCGCACGAAAGAATGGAAAAACAGTTAGAAATAAAATAAGTGTATAGCAACAAATAATCGTTATATTTAGAATATTCAAAATAATCTGCGACATTTAAATAAACAAATTACAAAATAATGAAAATACTCTAGACTTAATCTAGGAAATAACACCTTAGAAATTAGAAGAAAACATGTTCTAGATCTCCAGTATTTGTAAAACTCTAAATAGTATGAAATATAATAGTAAGCTTTTTTGAAAGCTTTCTATTCCTGTAAATATAACTGTTAAAAAATTTGCTGATTGTCTAACGTATAGGCAGATTGTAAACAAAATTGTCTAAAAAAAAAAAAAAAAAATTAACAACGATGACTTTTATAGTTTTGTCAACACTAAACGTAAGCCTATTACACATCCTTCCTCGCTATCATTTGAAAATATGACAGCAGACAATGATCAGGCAATCGCCGACCTTTTTGCTCAATTTTTTCAAACTACCTATTCTTCGTCAATCGATTCAAGCCAGGCCTATTTTTACAAAATGTCCAAATCGAACCTAATCTTCAGTCCTAGTTTAAACGAAAGTTCTCTTCTTTTGGATCTTCAACGTGTCAAGCCATTTTATGCACTAGGTCCCGATGGAATACCAGGCTGTGTGCTTAGGTACTGTGCCGAGGCCTTGTGCAATCCCCTTCTAAAATTGTTTACCTTATCCTTACAAACCTCCCACTTTCCCCTTTTTCGGAAGGAATCATTTGTTATTCCTCTTCACAAAAAAGGTAGCAAAAAGGATGCCAAAAATTATAGAGGAATCTCTCTTTTTCTTTGCTGAAAACGTTTTGGCGCGCCGAATTACAACTCAGGCTTGTTGTACTCAAATAACCTTCCTCGCTATCAGGCTGTGTGCTTAGGTACTGTGCCGAGGCCTTGTGTAATCCCCTTCTAAAATTGCTTACCTTATCCTTACTAACCTCCAACTTTCCCCTTAATTGGAGGGAATCATTTTTTATTCATCTTCACAAAAAAGGTGGCAAAAAGGATGCCAACAATTATAGGGTAATCTCTAAGTTGTCAGCCATCCCAAAACTTTTCGAAAAATCGATAACTCCCCATTTGCAGCATCTTTGTAGATCAGTTTTCTCTCCATGTCAACATGGATTTATTAGGCGAAGATCAACAACGACCAATATTTTGGTGCTCACTTCATTTATAATAAAAGGCTTCCAAAAGAACTTTCAGTCAGATGTAATTTATACTGATTTCAGTAAAGCATTTGACTCCGTTAATCACTCCCTTCTTGTTAGGAAACTTGATTTAATGGGTTTTCCTGTTGATCTTCTTAAATGGATCTCAAGTTATCTGATTGGCAGGACGCAGAAAGTCCTCTTTAAAAACAACATTTCTAATGTTCTCCGGGTTACCTCTGGGGTCCCGCAAGGGAGCCATTTGGGTCCCTTATTGTTTACATTATTTATTAATGACCTGCCCGAAGTTTTGGCTAACTCTAGAGTGCTCATGTACGCAGACGACGTTAAGCTTTGTGTGCAGTATAAAGACAGCTCTTGCCAGTCGGATTTACAAACAGATCTGAATAACTTTCAAACATGGTGCCATGTTAATTTATTAAATTTAAATGGCTCTAAGTGCAAGCTAATGACATTCTCACGTGTCACTCCCATGCTTGCGACTTATATGCTAAACGGATGCTCTTTGGAAAGAATCACCCTGGTCGACGATTTGGGCGTCCGCCTGAATCCTAAACTCGACTTTATAGATCATATTTCGTGCATGGTGAATAAAGCCAGGGGTGTGCTTGGATTTATTAAGCGGTGGTCGAAGGAATTCGATGACCCTTATGTAACAAAATCTTTATATACTTCATTAGTTGGTCCTATCTTGGAGTATGGCTCGTGCGTTTGGAATCCACAATATGATGTCCACAGAAATGCATCGAATCAGTCCAATAGAACTTTTTACTTTTTGCTCTACGCAACTTTAACTGGGATTCAGGCCGAAGGTTACCCGCTTATACTAGTAAAATTTTATTAATAAACCTACCATCCTTAGCCAACCGTAGAACCATGCTAGGTATCACCTTTATTTACAATTTAATCCGTGGTGACGAGGAGAGTTCTGACCTGAGAGGTCAGCAAAATTTCCACGTACCGAGTAGAAATACTAGATCCTTTTTACCTTTAGTTTTGCGCCATTGTAGATCATCGTATGAAGTGCATGAACCCTTTAGAGTTTTGTGCGCTAATTACAATGAGATGTACCGAATAACCTCTAACGTAGACGTAGCCTTCCCAAACTAAAAACTTTAATCCTAACTAACATACTACGTATGCAACAAAACATTCAGGCAGCACATCAGTAGTTAATTTCCTCGCAAACTTTACCTATACTTTCCCCTATCGCGCCTACTAACACCTAACCCTAACAAGCATGTGTTTGGTGTCGAAAAGGCCACATGATTGTACTGACCGTAGTGCATCAACGTCCATAAATTATATGACCTAATAAATAAATATATATAATAAACTAAGTTGCTCAACAATTTTTGTCTTCACGATTCCAAATATTTTTCGGTATAAAGAAGATATAAGTTTCTTACACTTTATAATCTTAATTAATGTCTGGTATGTCTGTTCGTGAGTCCATAGATAGCCTCTGTATGAAAAAGTCTACTAGAATAGCCTGGACCAAAGTCCTTTAAATGAATTACTAATAGCCTTTTGCACGTGTATTCCTACACTTCAACAAAGTATTCGAAAATAGAGAAGAGGAGGATAAATTAAATAAAAAGTATACATTATAAAGTAAGTATTTCTCTCATGACAGGAAAAGGAAATGGCGATGACAGCTTGGGTTGCTGATAGTTTTCGGCAGATCGCAGAATAATACCACGAATAAGAATTCCAGTAAAACCATCAACCTCCAGTGACAAGGGAGACCATTAGAATAGATTGTGGATGTTAAGAAATCAGTTGTGCAATAATGTATTGCTGTTCCTTCTCGGTACGTCGCAGAATTACTCCACGTATCGATAATCCAGAAAAGTTTATAACCGAAGGACATTTGTTTCAGATAAAAGACTAACGGCTGTGAATATAATTAATATATCCACATCTCCACCTAGCATTAATCTGAAATGGCATTTCTATCATATTTATATAACCTCGGAAATATCTGTTAAAATATTAGTAGCTATTTTTGGAATTCCACTGGCTTTCTATGAAAAATGTTAAGGAACAAAAAAAGGAAAGGTAATCTAGTTAAAATAAGTCAGCTGGTAATGACTGAAGCTTTGGGTTCTTGGGCCTTGCCGGAACATTGGCAAGTCTCTAAAGCTTCGGAAAACCTAGGAAATAGTCGAGTTCTCTTCGGTGAACCATGCGCTTGTTCCGGCTCATCTTCCTCGGCATTATGGGTGTGGGTCTTGAGAAGGGTACTCTTTTACATGCTCACAATAGTATGCTTGAATAACAAAAAAAATTCTTGGTTTGGTCCCTTTGATTTGGAAATGCCTATCAACTAGCCTGGGCAGAGTGAGAAGAGAGATAGGAATAAAAGTACTGGAACACGAGGGAGGAAAGCAAACTAAACAATTAACAAACTTCTTCAGCGACAGCTTGGCACACTAAGATGGTATCTAGAAAATATTTCTTTTTCTATTGAATTATTTCCACTTTTTCGTTCACTGTAGCACTAGTAGTTGAATAAGAAAGGTCGATCTGTTTGTTGTTTGAGCATGGGCATCGGCACAACGGCTTATCAGTGGCTTGAGGTTGTTGTTGTAGAACCGTGGACTGCGCTAAGTGGATACAGCGGCGGGTGATCTTTTAGCATAGACTTGAAGAAATTCCCCTGGTATATAACATGGAGCCAGATCTAAAAGAAATGTGCTACCATAAAAAAAATTATAAACTCTATTAAAGAATGTACCCTCATGTCTGGCACAAACACGGGGTTAATAATTTATCTTTTCAGCGATCGGAATGCTTATAGCTGCCGATATTTTGTACGAATTAGCCCTTTATAAAACTCTTTTTGGGCTAAACAATTTTTTTTTCGGCACTTACGCACGTTTATATGCTGTGGCGATCAGGTAGAAAAGAGAGCATGAATAAGCTTGGGTATGAGGATGTACCTCTTGACTTGGCGATTTTGTAGGGTTGTATTGGCAAGCGCAATCGACTATATCTTTTAGTGCGAAAGTTTCAAGTTGTAGGTAGTAGTGTAAGTATTTGCTTTAACGGATAGTCAGAACGAATCATTTTCCTACTTTAAGGAAATAATTTCAAACGTGATTAGCGCCACTACAAGACCTCCCGGCCAAAATCACACTTGGCCTATTTGGGATCGAAAGGAACAACAAATTCTACTAAGATTGATATTCCGATTTGTTTGGTCTGGATTTATGTACGCTTTAATACCAGAAATTACAGATCTATTTACACGTTCAGAGGAATTCCCTTGTGGAGCATAAATAGCAGTATAAGTGTGAGCTACACCATAACTCTGCAAGAGATTATTAAAAGCATGGGATCTAAACTGAACTCCGTTATCGGAAATCAACTTTTCCGGTACACCAAAGCAGTGAAAGAGATCCAGATCTAAGAATGGCAAAATAACATCCATTGTGCATTTTTGTACAGCTTTTAGAATAGGGAATTTTGTGAAATTGTCCAAAACTATAAAGATCCCAACATTGCCTGATATGATAAATAAATTCAAGCGGGGATATACTTTGGTCGATGCCACGAGCGAAGGTTCGCCTCAGTGGACGTTTATTTTTCGAATAAATTCTTACATTGGTTCTTAATGTTAAGTAAGCTAGTTGAAACGCTGCTAAGTCTCTGCTTTGTTGAAGAAGTGGCGGCAGCACTGCTTATTATGCATAAGTGTCATTAAATATATAAATATATATATATATGTATATGTGGAGGAGCATGTGTTATGCACACACGCTGAGAGACAGCGGTCAGTGGCCGGCGTTTATGCTGACAGCCGTGTGTGGCGGCTGCAGTTCAAGGGACGTGCTTAGGTATTTGCTGTTACTTTTGTTACAGTGTAACTTCGATATATGTGCATACCACACTGATTTTGATCGAGGGTAAGGACCCTGAAAATCATATATACATATATCAACTTATACATTTTACCTTTTATATTTGGGATAGGAAACTGTGTTTTCATTCAATTTGCGGTAATCAATACGCCATTTTTTATTCCACTGTTATCAGCTTTTTTGGGTACAAGCTAGAGGTGGAGAACTATCGATAGTAGGCGCCATCGATAGTCGACGATATTTTTTGTAAACCATCTCGATAGTGCCGATTGTGCCATCTCGACAATATAGCCCAACAAAAATATTTGTTTAAGCAAATATATTAAAATTATGCTTTATTTTAACTAAGTTACGATTTAAAAATAAAAGCATGAAACGAATACAATAAAAAATGCTTTAAAATATGCTCTTAGCTGAAAGAGCTGCGATTTAAAAACAAAAGAATGTTAGTGTTTATAACTGGGCACTTTTAATTAAGGCATAGCTTCATCCATAATAGAGGGTCGATATATTGTCCAACAATTGCCCTTTTCAGATACTGCCTCTTTGTTAAAATTACATCGATACTTGAGTTTACAACTTTATTAATGGAACGATCACCTAAAAAATCGAACAAAGTGTCCTGTAAACTTGAATCCGGTGCTACGGGTTGATTACTTGCGGGTTTTTCAAAAATGTTTCTGCTTGTTCAGCGTTTGAGCTATGTTGAAATTCACTTTTTTTTAACCGTGGATCCAAAACCATAGCCATCCTGCAGGCTGTTCTCTGCTCATATACGGAAATACGTTTCTTGATTGATTCATCAATATTTTGTTTATAGTTTGTCCTTGAAGAGTTTGTAGCAAAGGTACAACACTTTCGATTTTCCGAAGAAGTCCATATGTTATGGGAATAATAAGCGATATCGTTACGTATTTTCCGCCAGAAAGTTTCACGCTTGCTAGCTGAAAGAAAGCCAATACTTTTTCAATATCTTTCAGCATAAGTATATCCTCAGCAGTAAATGGCTGCGGTGCATTTGTTGTTGAAAGTAAATTATTGCCAATGCCATCTTTCATTTTTATAATACGCTCAATCACGCAATAAAAACTCTTCCACCTAGTGGGGTGTTCTTGCAACAAAGTATATTCTGAGCCTTCTTCAGCTAATTTGAGCTTAACATTTGATATAGTGCTTTGCTTGAAAAATCGAACGATTAATTTACACTTAGTAAAAAAAACTTGAAGCACTGGGTCATAAAATTTTAGAGCATCTTGCACCACGAGTATTGTTGTACTGTATTGTCGGTAACAATACATACAGTTTTTCCAGAATGTTTCATTTAATAAAAATGTCCCGCAATGTATCAGCAATGTTTTGTGAACAATGATTAGTTGTGCTTAGAAGTTTTTTTGTTGCTAAGGATGCTGTTTTTACTTCGTAGTTATATACGAAATACAGTCAAAAAATTAGCATTGGCACTTGATGTCCACAAATCACACGTAACTGCGATATTCGAAACTACAAGTATTGCTGATAGCTTGGCAGAAGTTTCGGCAAAATAATTACACATCAGCACATCTCTTAAGTGCGTCTTGCTGGGTAATTTATACCTAGGATCCAATACATGAGTATATTGCATGAACTCTTCGTTTTCTACTATATTGTAGGGCTGCACAACTTGTGTGTTTTTCGACTTCTTTTTGTTACTCTGTCGATTTGGTTCCAAATCTTTTTCAGAGTCTGTGCTGGAGGAGCACTCACAGTCCGGCTTGTCGGCACTTGATGAAGCCTTAAATTTAACATATTATAGATCAAAACACTTATGTTATGTCGGGGAATGAGGGTCGATTCCGTCTGTCGTATTTCACGTCCGTTCACTCCTGAGGGCTCTTCTCGATTGACTTCCCTCTCTTCTCACCATTGCGCCACACTCAGCAGGGCTTTTACTCTCCTTCTCTACCGCGCCTTCACTCCAAAAGCTTCTCTCTCTCTCACATAGAAAGCTCATTCATCTCTTATTAAACTATACACTAAGAGACCTACAATTAATAATACAATACAGCACTTCAACATTAAATCAAACTTATCTCCGACAAATATAATATAGTAAACTATAGACTTAAAAAGCGATCCATATTAATTTAATTAATTTTTTCTTGTTTTTCAATTTTTCCTCGTGTTTTGCAATTGACGCCAACACAGAAAATGCGCCAACAATTTTTTAGGGATGTAAGAAGCGCACTATCGAGAACACCATCGATAGTGGATGGGCCATAGTCGATGGCTGCGATATTGCCAAACCATCGATAGTGGCGATAGTGCTATCGATAGTTCTCCACCTCTAGTACAAGCTATAAAGGGGCATTATATGGAGAATTACTTTTACGTATTATTCCCGGTTGTAGAATTTCTTCAATTTGCTTATATATTTCCTGCTAATGTATTTGAGGATCTATAAATTTTACAATATTAAGGTTTATCCACTGTTTTTATCTGATGCTGGATAATGTTTGTATTGTTAAGACACTGACCTTCAAGAAATATTACTTAAAATTTTAGTTAGAGCATTGTTTTCTTCTTGATTTAAATCTTTGAAAAGAATTTTATATATTCTATCATCTATTTTGATTAGTTGAATTTGATTTACCTCATCAGAGTATGGTGAATTATTTTGAAATTGAATAGTATTACTATTAATTGTAATTATATTCTAATAAAAATCAATAATAACATTTCAAGGCTTAACGATATTTTGCCCTATAATAGCATCGAACGATTTGTTATTAAATATTGTCAGTTTCCAACTTATTGTGGCATCTGCTTTAAATTCAATTTATATCTATCTAACATGGAAGTTGTTGAACCTAGTATCAATCAAGGCTGTGATTATTTCATTGTTTTAAGTTAACTTAATTAAAGGATGTGATTTTTCCGAGGCAACTATACGAAAAGTTGCATAGAAAGAACAGTTCTTTGGCTCAGACATTGATTCAGAAGTGATAAATTAGTTTTATCTACTTCGACCTGATCAATTTCCATTTTTGAAATATGGCTTTGTTGATTTGTATAGTCCTGACTAGTAGTTATTTTGCCATATAACTTCAAGTAATTTCTAGTGTAGACAATAAATACCTTACATATTGTAAGTATGTATTGTATGTATGTAGGAATGTGCTATACGCGTAAAGCGCTGTGAACGAGGTTAATTCGCGCAATGGTTCAGGTGGTGTTTCAATATCGGGTAGTTGTACTTTTTCTGATGAGCAACACATCCCAACTGGCTCATTTTGAAATTTAAGTGCATGACAGTACTGGCATTTCTTATCCAAAGTACCAATAATCACTTCTTCATTATCTTCTTCGATTTGTTCGCCTGATCTTCCTGCTCTTCTATCTTGCGCCGCTGTAGAACTGACCGTTCGACGACTCAAATTGGTCCCTTTGTGTTTTGTTGTTACTGCTGACTGTAGATAGACCATATTCATACATTTGCGTATTATTTGGCTTACCTTTCACAATAATAAAGCGTGCACAAATACGTGCACGTTTTCGATTGTGTTTCAAACTATTATCAAAAAAATTTTATGTGAAATATAATATATAGTTAAATATTTAATAAAATTGAGTCGAATAAATGTCCCGTCACAAGACTAAGGACAACGCTGGAGATTAAAGATTCAAAATAAAAACGCGGAGTTTAGTTATTTGTAGTTCTTTATTTGCTGGATCTCTGCTTAAGACTGAATTCATGAGTGAAAAATCTGGGCTCTAGTGCCCTTTGCTTACATAAGTTTGGGAGCGAGATCGCCCGCTCTGGATGTCGGTTGTTTACATTATTTTCAGAGGGCTGAAGCGGAGAAGCCGCCACTTATTGATTTCCAGAATTGTTTGTTATTTGAGGGCGAGATCGCCCGCTCTGGATTTCGGTTGTTTACATTATTTTGGGAGTGGAATAGTCCACTCTGCATATTCTTATTTCTAGATATGTGAATATGTCACTATATACCGGTACGGTAATGGCCGTTGTTGGCGAGAGATAATAACACGTGTGGACACAAAAATGAAAGTAATACGCATAACCGTTACTGCTACGATTGATACACAATACAAAATGGCTGAAAAATGTTTAGTGAGGAGGAGACCGGAGTGACAACTGGAGACTGGGATAACTGATCGATTGATACAGAATAAAAACAAAAAATTTGGTCGAAAAAATAAAATAAAAACATTAGGAGTGAACCGCCTTTAATATGAAGATGAAAATAGATGTTGACCGATCCTCAACTCTAACGGATATTTACACAAATTTTCACGAAAATCGATAAAGCCATTTCGGAGGAGTATAATGACACACACCGTGACATGAGAATTTTATATATATTAGATTGTAATTTAAATTTTGTAATTCCTTCATTATTATAATTTGACTTGTAAAATCGGTCTCTTTGATTATTTGTATGAATATTTTCATATTGATAGTTTTGATATTCCGTTTTGTTCAATTTTTCATAACTTTGTGAAAATGTTGTATTAAGATTTTGAGTTCTAACAACACCTTCTGTTTTTAATAAATCGCTAAATTAACATCGATATTTTTGAAGAATTTTCCTAGCATAGCTTCTTCAACATTTTTCGGACTAAACTCAGAATGCTTAACATTATCATATTATCAAAATAGGCGTCAAAGAGGAGACAAAAAAAGGTCGCGAGGATCGCGATCTCGAGTTTGCAACAGCAAATACAGTGTCTTGGGCCACGCAGAAAAAAATAATTTGCGCAGTTTGCCGCGACCTCTGCACTGACTGAAAAAGTTTTGATTTGTTTTTTAGTCGTTCTTCTAAGAAAGCCATGGAAAATAAAGAAAAGTGACTGAAGAATTTGAAAGTTCCTAATTTAAAAGGCGAAACTTTTTATTTTTGTCTGTGTAGTCCCTTCGCGCACACAATCGACCTTTTTCACGACTGCGCCGGGTTGCGGTGGTGGGAGTTGTCCCACTTTTTTGTCTAGCTGTTGTCCCCATGCGCGTTTGCTCACTCCCTTTAATTTATTGCCCTTGCTTGACCTAATGAAAGCTAAGATTTATAGCTGCGCTGCCCATAGTCGGCAGCAAAAAGCTATGTATTTCACATGTATGTAGCTATGCTCGCTTAATCTGGAGCGCGAGGGAATATGCACATACACTTGGGTTCATAAATGTACATTTGTGGCCCGCGCGTGAGAGTTATGCTGACACTTGCACTTTCCGTCCAATGTATACAGACCGGCTCGTCCACTTGGTTATGGAATATATATATATATTTTTTTTTTATTCTTATTGAGCAATATATGAACTGCAGTGCGCATTTGATATACGTATATGCATATTACACTGGTTGCCTTGGTTGTTTATTATACTTTGGAAGCGAAGTGGGGCAGACGGCTTGTGGGGCTTCATGAGGTCGACAATGGTTTGGTGGGTTTATAATTTAAAGTCTTTAATTTGCATTATAATAGAAACGAATAGTATTTATAGTTTCATAAATAGATAAAATATTTAATTTTATTCCGATATAATGGCCCGATTTCGGCTGATTCGACAAAGGAAAATAAGACAAAGGAAAGACAAAGCAAAGGAAATAAGACTATGCTGAAAATTTCAGCTGATACTGATTAAGAATATTTATGCAAGGATATAAAAATGTTATAATACTATTGTACTAATAAAGTTGAGGATATATAAATATTCGCTCAGTATTAATTCTTACAAATATTTTAAAATTTTTTTTTAGTGAAATTGACTATATAGATACCTGGCATGCAATGGAGGAGCTCGTTAAACTCGGTCTAGTTCACAGTATTGGCTTGTCGAATTTTAATATGGAACAGATACAACGGATTATACAGTGTAGCTCATATAAGCCCGTAGTCAACCAAGTTGAAATCTGGCCTTCTTTTTTGCAAAAGGACCTAGTGGATTACTGCCGCTACAATGGAATTATTGTAACAGCACATTCACCACTTGGTCAGCCAAATAGAGAATATCATAGACCAATATATTTTTTTTCTGAAGGTATGAAACGGTTGACGAAGAAATATAAGAAATCAGCTGGACAAATAGTATTACGATATTTGGTATTATAAATAATTTTATACAATTATTTTATTTGATTAATGTACCGATTTTAGGTGGACTACGGTGTTGTACCAATTCCCAAAGCTTCAAATCCTGTGCATATAAAACAAAACTTAAATATTTTTGACTTTACATTAGACGATGCAGATAAACGTTTGCTACGCGGTATAAATCCGAAAAGTCGAATTGTAAAGTATGAAATCGTCAAAGATCATCTTTTTTATCCTTTCGAACGTGATGATGAAGAAATTGAAGAAGTAAAAATGGAATTGCCTCAAGATCATTTGAAAGAAGAAAATAAAGAAGAGGATGAAGAGGAAGAAGGAGACGATTAATATTGGCAAATAATAATTACTGCTTTCAAAATCATTCTAAGTAAATAATCAATTTCGACAGATTTGATTTTATGCTTTCTTTTAGGTCATCTGTTGTTTTCTATGAAATTTTCTTCTCTATATTCGTGTCTATTCAACAGACGCGAAAATTGTTAGGGCTAATACAAATTAGAGTGCAAGGAATAGTGATCAGACGAGACCATTCAGCGATAGCCGCCACGAAGCAGAAGAACACGATTCCGTAAATATTACCCGTAAGCATAGCCAGTAAGATACTCAATAAAGTAATTTCTGCGAAACGAACCTGCCACTGCGTTATCACTCTGGGCGGGCAATAACACACAATAAATATGGTGGGACGAGCACACAATATCTGATGAGCTAGCCGCGCACATCCGTCGCAAGCCAACTACAAAAATTAGCTTGTTACAATGTATTGGTGTAGGTATGTATGTATTTCTAGGCCGTAAAGTGGTAGGTGGTTTCTGTTGCTTTTTTCATCCTCGTGTATGTCCCGTATCTGCCGTAGTAAGTAAGTAGTTTTCGTTTCTCCCGTGCGTATTGCCTCGTTTCCCCTTTCAGACATTTTTAGAAACCGACTTATCTAATTCCAATTTCCACTGTGCATCATCCAAATTTTAGTTCCGTATCTGCCGTAATAAGTAAGTAGTTTTCGTTTCTCCCGTGCGTATTACCTCGTTTCCCCTTTCAGACAGTTTTAGAAACCGACTTATCTAATTCCAATTTCCACTTTTTATCATCCAAATTTTAGTTCCAAATCATATCCCACCATTGTCGTCTTACCTTCGCGCACGCTCCTCGGTCAAATTCGCATTTAAATTTTGGCCCGACGTCTTGTCCAGAACACAAATATATACACTTGAGATGTAACACGACCCTGTGTGGGTATTTTTTATGATAAGTACGGTAAGGGTGTGATGTCTTCTATAGCACTTAAAACGTATCCCACGATTGAGGAAATGCCTAATGCATGAGACTAAAGGAGGGTTCGACACACAGACACACCAATTTTTTTTAGTGCGCTTGTGTGCGAAGCCAACCGGACCAGGACGGTCTGTTATGCATAGGCCATACGATTTGTGCACAAACCACACGAAGCTTATGATTATATATTTTTTTTAAATCTTCAATTTTATTGAAAGTTTAGATTTTAAACTATCTAAAATATAAGCGACTTTTTATTAAATCAATAATATTATTATTTTCAAGACTCAACAAAGATAGCTTTGCCTTAAAATGGGCTATCGAAGAAGTTCTGTTGTTGTTTTTACGGATATTTTCATTACATGAACCATTTTGAGTTCTTTTGCAAAAAGCTTATCTTGGAAGGAAGGGCAAATAAAATCCATTCTTTTTGAAAATGCCAACAGACCATTGTCGTTGCCTGTCATGACGGCCGCTTCATCGGCCGCTTAATTTATTACAATTTACGAAACACTGCTTTACCTGCCCTGCCAAGTGACCAAAAAAAGAAACTTGATCGAAAAGTACTTTCTTACAGACAAGGTTTTTATCCACAGTTTGAAGGCAAAGGATAAGCTGACAAATAATATTATTGTCTGTGCTTGCGTCTAGCAAAACAGAAAAATAATTGAAAGTACGAAATCTTTTTGTTTTTTGCCTGACAAACTACTAATATTTCTTGTTCTACGTGCGATCGTACGGGCAGATAATGCAATATCATCGCAAGTTTGTATGCCTGCCTTTTCGCCCAGCATGACTTCTAACATTAATGTTTTTAAAACCGTACCGTCCACCGTCGCATCGAGGTCTTGCTCATTTGAGTTCTGGAAGCAAATTGATTTATGCAGCAAATCGGAATTCGAAGTTGTGCATAGCTTTGAACATAAAAACTAGTCATTTCTTGCAACGAAAATTGTTATAAATGTGTTCGGCAATATTACTCTCATTCTTATTCTCATTTTTACGATCGCGCTCTCATTGAACGTTTAGGTCATACACTAACCATATGTAAAGCTTAAAGACTAGTCATTTCATACAACGAAAATGGGAAAAAATAGTTTTCAGCGAAAGGCCACAGAGAGCATTTAATGGTTTCATACGCTGGAGAAATAGTTTTTCCAAACTATATTTCAACTACATCAAATAGCGGAGGGTACAACGGTAAGGGACCATGTCAATTCCAGCTCTTTCGGGATGGGAGGGTTATTGCTTTCTCTACCGCCTGGCATTACAAAAACAGTCCCTTTATGAAACTAATTAGCCACCCATTCATGACTAAAAATATCAACATTATTTGCTCATTGAAAAAAGAGCAGGATTCAAGTTTGTTCGAAAGCCAGGTTATTTTTGTGCCGTCTTAGATTATGGTTGACGCACATTAATTCGCTACCCACCCTACATATATCTTTCACCTATGTATGTATATGGTACATGTTTCGGAAAGACCACAGTATAAAGCAGATTATTTCTGGACATTGATGCACTACGGTCAGTACACTAAAGCCCTATCGACACAAAGCACGTGCTTTTTAGGAGGGCTGCATACCTCTGCTATGTGTGAACTAAGAAACAAGCCAAATAGCAAAAAAGGCAGTTACTGCGGAGGAGACCACACAGCAAACTACAGAGGCTGTCCAGTATACAAGAAGCTAAAAAGTCGGATAAACCGACGAGTGCTAATTTTTTTTATACTTGGACGTGGATGCACTATGGTCAGTACACTCAAGTGGCCCTTTCGACACCAAGCACGTGCTTGTTAGGGTTAGGTGTTAGTAGGCGCGATAAGAGAAAGTATAGGTAAAGTTTGCGAGGAAATTAACTACTGGCGTGCTGCCGGAATGTTTGGTTGCATACGTACTAATAAAGTTAAGATTAAAGTTTTTAGTTTGGGAAGGCTGTCTACGTTCGAGGTTATTGGGTACATATTATATAATTAGCACAAAAAACTTTAAAAGGTTCATGCACTTCATACTGTGAGGAGCTATATTTGTAAAAACTAAAACTCCCCACAAAATAAAATATAGGGGATCGCGGCCAAGGGTAAACAAAGGACGGCCAAGGGTAAATGAAGGGCGCAGACTTTGGACTCCAGCAGCCAAGAGCATTGCGGTCGTACGGGAGTGGCCAAAAGGGAGACACCGAGAACGGCCAGACTTTGGACTCAGTGGCCAAGGGCAGAGCGGTCAGCAGGAGAAAGGAAAAAGGAATCGCCGAGGATTAACCGCGAAATGGGACTTTGGACCCGATCGCGCGATGTGAGCCGGACTTTGGACTGGATGGCGTGGTCGGGCAGGGATAACGGGAATTCGGCAGTCTATAAAAAGAGGAGACGAGCGCAGCGCGGGAATTAGTAGCAGAGCGAGAATCAAAGCGAGTGCGTAAGTCGGAGTTATAGGAATCGAAATCGAGGAATCAAGAAGGAATCGAAGGAATCAAGATCGCGAAGTCGAGAAGTTTGGGGCTTGAAGAGGCAAACTATTAATACCGAGGCTACAAAACTGAGATTGCCGACAAGTGCGAGGTTGAGATCGAGAGGAGCCGTGCCACGAAGTCTGACGACAGACGAACCGGTATTTCGGTACTGTGCCACGCCAATCGCGGACGACGAACGGGCGAATTTCGTGGGGATACGGGATCAAGGAGTTCTTGTACGGACTCAAAGGCGGCAACGGCAGCTAGGCAGGGTGTGCAGGCGTCGGTCCTATCCGCTCCGGCTCAGGGTGTGCCGACGTGTAGTCCTACCCGCCGAAGATCACGGTGTGGGAATCTGCCGATCTGACCCGCCGGGCGCAAGTCGTGCTAGCTCCGTCAAGAGACGTACCTATCATCCAAGTGTCTCGGTGAACCGGTCGCAGCCACAAGCTCGTAATACGGCGGAAGCCACGCGTCGCGAACAAGGAGCACGCGGCCGACGACGTCAGGAGCAGATGAAATCAACTAGCGGCAGCCGCCTCCAATCAGCAGGAGTTACAGTCGTAAGCGTAGCCAGAAGCGTTGCCGTAAGCTAACTAAATAAAACAGAGCTAATTCCTTGAAGATAACCCTCCCGTGCGTTATGATTTGGGTGGGCAATCACACATATAAGTTTGGTGGGAAGAGCACAAGATAAACCCTGAACTAGCCGCGCACATACGTCGCGAGCAAATAATACAGAAAATCAGCTCGTTACACCTGGCGCCCAACGTGATGGTTTAGTCCAGTTGATTTAACATTACAATAATGGGGAAATCGTGGATTTACACCCCAAAAAGGGAGGAATTTAGCGAGATAGCTGGAATAGCACAGTCAATGAGATAAACACTAGCCGAATATGTCGACCACGTCGAAGCAAGCGGTGACAGAGAAGCAGCCACAAAAAAGCCGACTTAGAAAGGAGATTTGAGAGAAGGGTGTCACCAAGTATAAGGCTACGGCCGCCAGGTAGATTTCCATACACTATCGGCTTAGTCCATGTACATTATGTCCAAGAAATGTAAAAAAAAAATCTGAAAACCAAACAAATTCTTGAATATCATGTGGTCAAATTGCAAGAAGCTCCGTCGCGTCTTAAGAATCATTTCTAGTTTGAGATTCAACCGAGTCAGAGTGTATCCAAAAACCAAATTGTTTAAAAACAAAAAAGTTTATTAATTTATATTCGGTGCAGAATTATAAAACAAACGCAAAAACAAACTCAAAATCATTTAAAATTGAGTCGGTGTGTGCATTTCAAAAACAAAAAAAAACAAAAAAAACAATTTTTAAACGTAAAAAGCGCTGCTCCCTCATATTGAAAGAGTAATAGCCACTCATACAGCCTCAAAAATAAATTTTGAGCTGTTTGCTGAGTACATGCTGGTAAAAGGGCATGATACTGAATTGGAAATAAAATCGTTCCAGAGTAAAATGAGTCTGCTTACGATTGGAACTAATGTACAAGAATTGTATGATTCCCATTCGATTGTTATTAAAACAAGAATGGAAGAGTTCCAGGAGAAGGATAGCGGATGGACATTAACTCGCATATTGAGGGTCGAGTTAAATATGCTACAATGTGTTCCTTTAAGAGGGTCAGCATATTTGGATCTGCCACTGAAGCTCAAAAATAGATGAGCTCTCATAAATATGAAGAACAATGACGACGTTTGCTTCAAATGGGCAATAATATCCGCAATTAACCCGAGGGACAAAGGAGAACGCTGCAATGCATATGGAGTAGATATATCATCTCCATTAATGGACAGGGTGTTTGGACCACTATACAGTAATGGAACTGAAATGGTGCACCACATCAATTTACTGTACCTCGATGGACCAGCCGGCGTCATTCATGGACACTACATGTGGATTAAAAATATTTCTGCGTAAGTAAAAATATCAATTGACTAATTTAATTTCTTTAATTACAGCCTGCTATCTTCTCAATTGGGCAAGAAAGGTGTTAAACGCTTTTTCTGCAACAAGTGCCGATCATACTCAACGAGTGAGTATAGATTTTAGCGACATGCGGAAAGATTCTCAAAAGTTGTGACTGAGCGACCCAAAGAAGGAGAAACGGAGCTAAAGTTCTCCAATTTTCATCGTCAGTTGGAGGTTCCATTCACTGTGTATGCGAACTTCGAAAGCATATTGGAGCCTACTATGATAGATGTAAGTGAGAGAACTCGATTAGTAAATAAGCATGTACCTATAGCATTTGCATACTACATAAGGTGTGCATTTGATTCGAGGCTAGATAAATTTGTAACTATAACAGGGGGAAATGTCGGGCGCACTTTTGTTGAGCATTTAACGTCCGATTTGTTCGAGATTTATGAGAACCACTTAAATATAGTGGTTCCATTAAAAATGAGTACTCAATTTCGGTTTTGATGAGGCTCTTAATTGTCACATTTGCAAGGGGATTTTAGGTAATGATAGAGTAAGAGACCATTGTCTTTTTACAGGACAATTTCGAGGTGCTGCACATAATGAGTGCAATCTTAAATTTAAGACAGGAATTTTTATCACAGTGTTCTTTTACAATTTTTCTAAATATGATTCCAACTTATTTGTGAAAGAACTCGGGAAGATTGAGGGTAAAATAAAAGTAATTCCTTTTAACAAGGAATTATATATTTCTATTTCAAAATATATCCCTCTAGGAAAGAATATGTTAGAAATAAGATTTCTAGATACTGTCCGTTTCATGCCCTCTAGCCTAGACTCACTTGCAGCTAATTTAAATGAGGCTGATTTTAAGTGTTGAGCAAAGTGTTTTCCAGCTCAGCAGACTTCGCTTTACTTCGTATGAATGGAGTTTCCTTTATTCCAAAGTTCCCAAGCTAATAGCTGATCTTCGAGATAAGGAGAAATACATCATACACTACACAAAATTAAAACAGTGTATGATGTATGGACTGAAACTCAAAAAGATTTACTCCATCTTAGAGTTCAAACAGAAACCCTGGCTAAAAAAAATATATTGACTTAAACACTGAGCACAGAACTAGGGCTAAAAGCACTTCCGAAAAAGATTTTTTTAAATTATTAAATAAAAGTATCTTTGGAAAATGTTTGGAGAACAGTTCTAAGTGCAAAGATGTACGCTTAGTGACAGAATGGGAAGCTCCACCTGTCGGTCCTCAGGGCGGACGTCCGAGATTATGTGCCAGGGAGTTAATGTCTAGATCAAATTTTCATAGCTTTTCTAAATTTAATGAAAATCTATTTGCCATTCAAATGAATAGATTACGAAATGTTTGTGATAAACCAATTACATAGGTTTTGTAGTATTGGAATTATCAAAATGGAAAATGTTCGATTTTCACTATGGTTATATGAAACCTGTTTGTAGATTCCTAGACACTCCACGTCAAGACTTGAATATTTTCTCCATTGCCTCACCAACATCTTTCGCAGTCTTAGATTTAATAACCATTTAAGATTTATTAATATATTGATATAATGCATTGAATCTTTCATCTCCCTTATGGACTTGTCGACATAATCTTTGATAACAATGTCGGTCTTCTTTTGTGGAATGGATCCATTTTTTATACGTTTTTGTTGAATATTAAAGTTTCCATTTGTATCAATAATGAGTCCTGGAATACTTTTTTCATTTCGTTTTAAATTATTAGAGTTCTGTTTATCACTTATATAATGACCAAACTTGTCCACGGACATGATGATTATAAACTAATTTAAATATTGTTACTTAAATATATACTAAATTATGTTATAATTTGAGCCTCTCTCAATTCTTCAATTATTGAAGTAATTTCACTTCCATGATTTGAATTCCCGGCTGATTCCGATGCTATTAGGAGTTGTAGACGTTCTACCAGCTCATTTGGATTGTCCCAGTATACATAATTGGGTTTCTTCGTTTCAAGTGTCATAAATCCCGAGCCACTTACAATTTCCTTGATGCGCTTGGGAGTTGAATCGGCAATGGGTGATTTAGATAAAAGTGGCCTAATAATTTTTGAATATTTAAATGCCCTCGTTCCTTTAATCTGACCATTTGGTTGAACATTTCTTCGATACAAATTAGTTTTTAACAAAATTTCATTGTATATTTCCAGATCATTTGTACTATAATTCTTTGGTAGATGGTGGAATACTAAGGAATATAATTTTAGTGACTTGGTAGTTTTTTCCATCGTCAAATTCAATTTTATTATTTCCCAACATTAATTGTAAAGAGTCATTTTTGTATGGTCCATATGTTTTATCCAAAATACGATCTCGTTGTAGTTCACTGATGGTTAAATTTTTTTAACTCTCTTCAAGCGATGATGGTTGATTTAATATCAAAGAGGATGGAGTGGGAGAAGACACTTTGCTTGTTATGCAGGCTATGAAGTCGGCGATACACTTGATGTGTGAGCCAAGTCTTGATGCGGTAGTATAAATGAAGAGTCATCCATTGCCGGTTGAGAATAGAATTGTTCATCATAATCATCATAATCATCAACATTAGCATCATCAATATTAACTGCATCACTCTTCATCCTCCAATCCGAAGACTTGTAATCATCATAGTCGGGTTTTGAGATTTTATTAGCAGCAGTGTAAAATGAAAGTTTCCTCTTTTTCATATGAGGTGTATTATCTTTAATATTCAAATCAGCTTTATCATTTTTAATGTCTTTTGATATATGGTTCTCAAATTTATTGTTATTATGTTATATTATTAACGTGTTTACTTAATGGATCTGTTATAGGCTTAAATGTTTCTTCCAATCCAATACTATTCTGAGATTTGAGTTGTTTTAATTCAGAAAATTTTTTTTTAAGCATTCCGTGTTTTAGTTAGTTGAGATAAAATATTTTTATCCATTGTGATGAAATAATTAAAATCAAAAGAACAGAAGTGGTTATTTCAGCTTTGATGTTGAGAATACACAGTGAAATAATTAATCATTTATAAACATATGATAGTAAGACCTGGTCTGATAACCAGATTTGGTAAACAGACCTGATCTGATCTGATAATCAGACCTGGCAAACAGACCTGATATCAGACCTGGTCCGATAAATAGTCCTGATCTGGTAAATAGACCTGGTAAACAGACCTGATCTGATAAATTGTCCTGATAAATAGAGCTGATCTAATGACCTGATCTGGTAAATAGACCTGGTAAACAGACCTGATCTGATAAATAGACCTGGTAAACAGACCTGATCTGATAAATAGACCTGGTAAACAGACCTGATCTGATAAATATAGCAGGTAAACAGACCTGATCTGGTAAATAGACCTGATAAACAGACCTGCTCTGATGACCTGATCAGTTATAAGGACCTGATCTGATAAACTGATGACCTGATCAGTTAAACACAACTGATGTGACAATCAACAACAATTCAAAAAATTTTTAAAAATATAAATAGGAAAAAATTTAGTTTTTGATTTTTTATTACTTTATTTATTTTTTATAAGCTGAAAAAAATAAAGCCTGAAAATCAAAATACTGCAAATACCATTTCCGATTAACAAAAATATATATGTATTGTATGTTTGTATTTTAAATTTTTATTTGTTAATATTATTAATTTTTTATTTATTTAAGCTAAAAGTAAAGGCTGAAAAACAAAATACCCAAAATCCCATTTCCAGTTAAAAGATTTCAATTTCATTATGTTCAAATATATATAATTTTTATTATTTTATTTTATTTATTTAATTTTTTAAGTGGAAATCAATGTTTCCATCCTCCCTTTTTATTAGGATGGAACGTTTTTCCTCAAAAAGATCGAATATACAGTCATCAATAAGACTGAAACGATCTGGGAGGTACACATAAAATGACGGAAGCTCAACCATTATGTTGGAGCCAAACTTGCCATTTACTCTCTTGGCTTTTATAAGATCAAAGGCCTTGTTGCACGTTAGATCCTTATATGGGAGCTTACCTTAAACTCTGCATGAGTTAAAGGCAAGCATGAGCGGGTCGTCCTCGATGTCCTTCATCAGGGCGTCCAAGTCTGCCTGGGTGACGCCGATGGGCAACTTCTTTGTTGGTGATGAGGAGTCGTTGGTAGAGTCGGTGTTGGCTGGATGCATTTTGGATACGGCGAGTGTTCCTTGCTGAATGATATTTTTCCTAGGCGAGCTGGCTCATTTTATACCTGTCAAGGAACTCATTTCTCCTCCCACTACCTTTCACATGTGTTGTGGAAAGGAATTCAAAGAAATGCATCCACTCAGTTTGCAGGTATACAAGGAACGTGAGATGAATTGCACTCCAACAAAAATTGTTGACATAAATGTCCACAGTTGAAAATACCAAATTTTTGGAAACGATGATAATTGTATCTAATATTTTTTCCCAAATATCGAACAACTTCAAGAGGAGGTTGTAAATTTCCAAAACTATCAAAATAATATGCTTCTAAACCTTTCTTAAAATACGCTACCCAATGCGTTTCTTTAGATGACGAGTCTGCTAAATTTATTATTCCACACTCAAAATGATGTGGGAAATCATCTTTCATATAAACTCCCCGAAAATGTGGAATATTTTTAAAGGCAAATCTCATTATATCAAAGTTGAATAATTCTCTTTTGAGTAGCTTCTTTAGTAGTTTTTTGTATTATGCTTTTTGTTTTTAATATTTTTAGAAAATTTTATACAATACCCTTTTTTATATGGTTGTAAATACAATCCCTTCCCCAATGCTACCGATTCAATTTTTTTATTATATCTCTGATTTTCTTGAAGCTGTGCTTTTGTCATCTTTGCATTTTTAATAGTCTTTACTATTGCTGCGCTACCTTATGCTAAACTACCCACAGCACTAAGGGCTGTTAAGATAGGTACCAATGGCAAGAAACCACCAACTTTTGGGATGGTTATAACCCGTGGAATTACTACATTATTCCTACACCCCATAGTGTTAGCTACTGATTTGCGAGCAACTTTTACTGCATTTAATAAGTCAAGTGGTTTGTTCTTTCTCAATTCGCTGGTAGCCTTTTTGATTATTGAAGCAATAGATTTTTGTACTACCTTTTTCTGCTGCTTTGTGCCCATCCCAAATTTTTTCTTTACCTTCAACATGTTTGTCACCATATATGCTGCAGCTCTCCCCAATACTACTATCTTTTGCTTTAACACGATCCCAAGCCCTATCAATTAAAACTGTATCTGCTTTATGACGTTCACTCAACTCTTTACTATTTGAATATGCAATATCATGTTCTTTACTAGCCTCATCCAAAGCATTGATTACACGATCACCGCGTGCTAATCGTTCCTCTAGCTGGAAGCTGTACTCATCCACGACATAGCTCTTTGTTACCAAACACAATTAGAGCTCTAATTGTTGGTCCATCTAATTGTGGAAAAACTAATGTGATGATAAGTCTTATCGAAAGTCCAAATGGACTAAAATTTGAAAATATTTATGTATTTTCAAAGAGTTTATATCAACCGAAATATGAGTATTTGGAAAAACTTGTTAAGCCGATACAAGGAATGGGATATTATACATTTTCAGAAAATGACTCTGTTTTGTCACCGCAGGAGGCTAAAAACAATTCCATTATGATATTTGATGATGTAGCATGTGAAAAGCAGGATAATATCCGAAACTATTTTTGCATGGGACGACATAGGAATATTGATTCGTTCTATTTATCTCAAACATATACACATATTCCAAATTTTATTATAATGTTTAAACAAGATGACTTGAACATGCGACATATATATCGAGATCATGTAAACAGCGATATGGACTATGATTCGTTTATGAATATTTCACGAAAATGTTGGGAGGAAAAATTTGGATTTCTTTTAATCTCTAAGGATGATGATTTAAAAACTGGACGATATAGAAAAGGATTCAATCAATTCATTATTCTCGAATAAATAATCATATAAGTATAATCAGAAGATTGAGAAAAAAGACAGTCCCGACTCAAGCTTCATAATGTCTACATCGTTAACAATAGCCTTAACTGGAAACACATCAGTTTTAACTGAAAACTTTTTTCCTCAAATTGAATTAAAACACAATTATG
>VNJM01000443.1:0-10803 GCA_008042475.1 Drosophila kanapiae | reverse complement strand
ACACATTCTGTAGTTACCCCACCGTCTGTGTTTGGCATTCCAATCGCCTGCAGCAAGAAACTTATCTCCGAGATTGGAGAGGAGCGTCGTGAAATCTGCTTCAGTCCATCTGACAGCAGGAGGGCAGTACACCGAAGCAACGTTAAACCTCCCTCTTCTTGAAGATATCTCAATGGAGACGGCTTGAATGTGCTCTTCCGAAAGAGTGAAAGAGAGTTGATGGGATATGCCTGACTTGACGAGGATCGCTGCGCCCCCATGTCTCCGGTCGTCCGGATGATCGGCTTTGTGTAATGTGTAGCCAGGGATCCTGAAGGTAGATCGCGAGCAGAGGCGGACTTCTGACAGTAAGAGGCTGTCTAATTCGTGTAGCTCTATGAAAGCAATCACCTCATTTGCTTTTGAGCTTAGCCCATTGGGGTTCCAGCAGGCTATTTTAAGTACTCCCATTGTGGAGAGTAGAGGAGGAAGTGCGCGTCTGCAGGATTGCTTGCATAAGTGTCTCTACCAGAGACATCATCCTGTCGAGCCTCGTAAAAAGCTGTTCCAGCTTGGCATCCAGAGCGGCATTTGCGGAATGTGTTGGAGGGGGAGTATTTTCCATCTCTATGCGAGGGTGGCTGCGTTGTGCGCTGAGTAGGTTCCTTTTGACTACATTAGCAAATGATTCCTTACCAACGTTGGGTGAGAGATGGGTTGGAGGAATCGTGATCGATTCTGTGGCTGCTGTGACCTTTGATTGGTGATTTTGCTTAAATGCGACTTGCAGGTATTTACGGCATCCTCTGAAGTTTGCCGCGTGAGAGTTGCTGCAGTGATAGCAGCATCTAGGGTCCAAGCTTGCACTCCAGGGTATGGCGGTTTTCTCCGCATTCTCTGCAGATATAATGCCGTGTGCAGTATGCTTTTGTATGTCCGTATTCCTGACATCTATGGCATTGTACAGGACCGGATTGCTTACGTGGCTTCTCCCATGTCACTATGTGTCTGCAAACAGCAGAGATGTTTTTAAGAAGTCGGACTAGTCGGACTAGTAAATGTTAGCGTAGTGGTTACAGTGCTGATGTTCTGAGATATGCGTTGAGCACTCCTAATCTCTGCCCTGATCTCTAAGGGTGATTTTCCCACCAATTTGTGCATTTCGTTATACACAAACTGCTTATTGCTAAGCTTAGAGTAAGGCAAATTATTTTTCTCCATTTCCAGAGTTTGATTAGTTTCAGTTATTATCCCTCTTGTGCGGCTGCACGCAGCAGCCCCACAATGGGCAAAGAATGCACACTTATCGCACTACAGTTATAAATTTCGCTGATAAATTGCAAGACAAAATTCAATTTTCTCTTTTTTTGATTTATTTGTGAAATTCTTTTTTTGTAGGACTAATCGATAGCACGAGACGTTAACCGAAAAGGTATAGCTTAGTTCCAAACTACCTATTCGTCGTCGTTCGATTCAAACCAGATATAAAAAATGCACAAGCCGAACCTATTTCAGTCCTAGCTTAAGCTAAAGTTATTTTCTTTTTTTGGATCTAAAACGTGTTAAACCAGTTTATGCTCCAGGTCCACATTTTCAGCATTGTTTAATCAGTCATTTCTCCGTAGTAACATGGATTTTTTAGGCGAAGATCAACAAGAACAACAATTTTGGAGCTCTTTTCTTTTATAATGAAGGGCTTTCCGTAAAGCATTTGACTCTGTAAACCACTCCCTTCTTGTTAGGAAACTTGATTTAATGGGTTTCTGATTGATCTTCTCAGATGAATCTTAATCCTGCGTTTGGAATCAACGGAAAACACATCGAATCTGTTCATAAGATCGTTACAAGGTTACCCTCCTATACAAGTAGACTTCTCCTAATTAACTTACCATCCTAAGCCAACCGTAGAAATATGCTAGGTATTACCTTCATCTATAACATAATCCGTGGTGACGTGGCGAGCTCTAACCTGATAGGTCAGCTTAATTTTCTCGTACCGAGTTGAACTTCTAGATCCTATTTATCTGTAGTTTTTTTGTTTTTTATATACATATATGAAAAGCCATACCCCAGTTTGCGAGCAAGGAGGCATCAAAGGCGGCAATGGGACGAAGGAGATGTTCCTCCAGCGCAGTACGTCTGCACTTGTTGTCCGCGATCGAGAATTGGACATTGAATGATATGCATGAGCACTGTAGAGTTTTATGTGCATATTTAAAGGAGCAAGGAGCTATTTAAGCGCACAACTTGGCGAGAAGATGCACTGCACACAGCTCAAGCCTTGGAATTGATTTGGTCATAAGGGGGACACTCGAGGCCCAACAGAGGAACGGACATTAATGCAACAGTCATAAGCATCACTCATGAAGTGAGGCATCAGCGAATCCGTGGATCTGATCAGATTCGTAAGCCGAAAGGCAGATATATCGCGGTGTAGATATTTTGTCTGACTCTCGTTTAAACCGATTTCAATCAAATTTTCGTTGCCACAGCTCCGGCTGCAATAATTTTGGCTCTTACAATTAACAAACACCATGTTATTGGCGATCTTACGATCGGATGTTGGCTTTGCAACAACATTGTGCACGCCAAGTGTATTGGTTTCTACGACCCGGACGGTTGACGATATGTCAAAAAATATTGGCTTGCTACTGCTGCGAGACTTGTCGCGATGTTGAAAGTGAAATGCGGTCTTTCATGCGGCAAACCAGAAGCGGTTTTATGGAGCTATTTAGTAGTTTTCGTAAAACGAACAATGTGCTCGTAGCGCTGGACACTCAATTTAATGGCCTTAAGCTATTAAATGAGTCTCCTAAGCGCAAAAAAACCGCGGTTGGCGCACCGCAGACAGGCGGATCCCTACAGCTCCCCAAAATTCAACTCCCTCGGCAACGCCGACAATGTTGACGAACTCAATGACGCTAAGATCGGGGGCGAAAATAGATTCGGTATCCGAATGTGTCCCGGGAGGGGGATCGACCCCAGTAATTTCCGTGCTGTCCGCTGAGGGGTCACAATTAACGACCCCGCTATCGAAGCGTCCAGATCACGGCTGATTGTGGAACACTAATGGCAACGCTATCCAACACTCACGCACAGGCCAAACCGAGCCTATTTTCCGGTTTAACCATTCTCTCATTCTATTGAATTTGGTGCGAAGAAAATATCCGAAAACGGCTAAGTGCACGTGTATTAAATTTTCTCTCCAACCTCGCAGCATAATAACAAGCTTTTCCATAATCAAATCGGCAGCAATAAAAAGTTAAAAACTGCCAAGAAAAGTGCAACAGTGGTCGTGACTTAAAGTAAAGGGGTAAGAATAAAGTAAAATGGTGAAAAAAAATTGGATAACTGTGCTTTTCCAGGCGGAGTCCCGAGTTAGCGCGCCCACGCTAGAAGGGCAAAATCTTTAGCTGGGAGCTCCAGCCAAACCAAAACAAGGGCTGCAGACCAACGTTGTTGTTGTTGATCGCGCCGTCTCGCATTGGGCTGGCCACGGTCGTTGCTGCGTCGCCGTTATATTAACCGGCCACGGCACAACAGAAAAACCTACACACGGCACTACTTGGAAAAAAAAGTTTTTTTTTATAACCACAAATTATGCGCACTGATATTTGCGTCTGTCTTATTCGGCGTTCTCTCTTGAAAGAACGTGGCCGGATTCTGGAAACGCCTCCGTGACGTTGGCTGCGGCATGTAAGCCGAGCTTTCAGAGGCGACTCTGCTCAGCTGATCTCGCCCAGCGGGTGTACTGCATCTGCAGCCCCTGAAGAATAAATGGCAACGCTAAGTCCCACTTATAAATTTCAGGTGCCTACTTCTAGGCATAATCGTATCTGCATCTAAGCAATCGACAACCGTTTCAGGCGCCGTTACATTTTTATACCGTGTATTTTGGAGATTGGCAAATGGCAGAAGGTCATTCACCCTACCGGATCTACGTTTAGGAAATATACTCAGTGATTTGATGGGCGGTTAACCGCATACATAATCACATATATCATCGGATTGTATATCCATACTCTTAGTTTTATTTTTAGATAGATTTTACTTATACTTTAATTTTGTTTTCATGTGCTGCTGAGGATTTTGGTTTTTCATATTTGTTCTAACTTTCTGCCCTTATCAGCCAAAGTCACCGCGATTTCTACGGGCCCGTCGACGTCAAGGAACTTGGTCGTAAGTACGGCATAGCCGATACCTAGCATATATGAGAAGCCACTGTCAGCAGATATTAAGCGCCTTTAGGATCTGTATGAATTAGCGATCCTTTATTTTCTCACATTTAACTATTAAAGCAAATATCACGTATGGATCTAAATAGCTTTGAATATGTATGTATAATCCTAGAATTACGTAAACATTATATTTGGAGTCTAAAATTTATTGAATTATAACGAAATTGAAATCATGAGTACGTAGTATTATTTTTCTAGGCACCTTAAGTTATCAACACC
Organism: Drosophila kanapiae; assembly: GCA_008042475.1. NCBI lineage: Eukaryota > Metazoa > Arthropoda > Insecta > Diptera > Drosophilidae > Drosophila > Drosophila kanapiae. The sequence continues at coordinate 6,367 of VNJM01000443.1, read as the reverse complement.
TCGGATGTGTTCAAAGCAGTAGAACGCTGAGATAAATTCCACCTAGTTTCTCATATTAAATTTGTTTATGTCGTTAAAAATACAACGTTTTCGGGTTTCCTAATTTCCTCCCAATACTCTGTCTACAAATAATTCGAGTAACGGGAATGTCTTAAGAGTTGCAAGAACCACGCCACTTTCCCTGAGCACAGCTGGACCCCTTCGTAGACAGAGAGCAACTCGAAGGACATATACCGTCCGTTACAACAGAAAGCTGCAAGCACTCGCGAAGTGTACGGGAACTTTAATAAGTTTAAGATAAAAGATTTAAATAAAACCCCGGCGGTTTAAAGAAAAGATTAGTGACAAAATCGAGAGCGCAAAAAAAAACACGACCATTCACTTTGGAAGAGAATAGAATAGAATAAAGCCATGTTATTAAATAATTTTAACATTAATATCTCGAATGCACGCCGTCTGCACAGCACCTCAAATGGTCAGGCTAAAAGCTTTCACATCACCCTTGCAGAAATGCACGCTGTCTGAAAATCGGAAAACAACTGAGAGACACTGTGGAGGCTATCCTTTTAGCTATCACTAAAACTCAGTAACTGATAAAAAAAAAACTATAGAGGTTATTCATTACAGATGTGCTAAATTTGAGACCGAAAATTCGATAGGCCCGGGAGAAAACAATATATCAAATAAAAAGTCACAGAATTTATAAGAACTATCAAATTGGCGATAAAGTTTTCTTGAAATTAAACAAACGCCTGGGGAATAAACTATCTCCACTATGCTATGGAGACGTCATAATCTGGGATAAATTTCGGTAGCTCGGACACTCAACTAACATTACTTCATAGGAACTATACGCACACGAAACCAAAATCACTATTGATACTTTTACACAGGACCACATGCGACGCATATTGACACTGGTCGTTGGACTCTGGTTTACAAATAATCCAATGCAGAAGTTCAAACGGCAACCAAAATGTTTTCAATGCGGTATGCTTAGTCATTTAAAGAAAAATTGTTTCTTTCGAAGAGGCAACCGAGTCAGAATTTTAGTGAAAACAAAAGATAAGATGGGCAGGCTCAGATGGCAACAGCAGCAACAACCCAACCAGAGCGTAGTTTTGCCATCATGTAAGGAAATGTAACTTCCAATTTAAATACAAGCAATACTGAGTTTATCCTAGACTCAGGAGCAATAGCCCATCTTTTAAATGACAACATTGTCCTCCGGGTATGAGCGTGTGCAATCAAATGTGCCTATCGAGATTGCCAAACGTGGAGAGTTTATCTATGCAACTGCCAAAGGAATTGTCAACCTTAATCACATTGCAAAACGTTTTGTATTGTAAGGATATTCCACACAACCTACTATACTATACGAAAATGCAGCATGCAGGCATGACCATAGAATATAGCGCTGAAGGTGTAAAAGTATCTAAAAATGGTAAATTGACATTCAATAGAATGTGTGAGTACAATGTACCTATTATGAACAGTAAAATATTACGTCTAAAATTTTAAATAGTACTGAATATCGATTATGGCATAAGAGATTAGGCCACATAAGTGTAGGAAAATGTTTAGAAATAAAACGAAATAGTTTATTTAAAGATACTAATATTTTAAACAATATTGACTTTAAACAAAAAGATATTGATTTTAAGTTATGCAAGCCTTGCATAAATGGCAAGCAATCTAGATTAAAGTTTCAAAAATTTAAAAATAGGCAAAATATTATATGACTATTGTTTGTTGTCCATTTTGATATCTGGGGTCCAATAACACCCTCTACCATTGATAATAAGAACTACTATGTTGTTTTTATTGATCAATATACACATTATTGTAATACTTATTTAATAAATTATAAGTCGGATGTGTTTTTTGCTTTCAAAGACTTTGTTGCGATGAGCGAGGCTCATTTTAATTTAAAAATTGTGAATTTTTATATCGATAATGGAAGGAAATATCTTTCTTACGAAATGTATGATTTCTGTGTCGAAAAAGGCATCAGCTCTGATTTAACGGTTCCTCATACTCCACAATTGAATGGTGTATCCGAAGTCAATTAAAGATATACATGTGTTGGGTATGAACCAAATAGTTATAAATTGTGGAAGAGATGTTGTGGTAGATGAAATAAACATGTTAAAATCAAAAGTTTTACATGGGATAGATTCTGAGGTAGAAAGCAATACTGTTGAACCAAATAATAAATCTTTAAGAAGAGAAATGAAAAGTTGGATTTTCCCGTGGTGGAAAATAATCAATTTGTTTATTCTGAGTTAAGTGAACAATTCAATGAAAATTCCACATGTCTTAAGAATGCTGATCCAGTCGACTGGACTGCAGTCGTTGAAACTGGTGAATTAATTTGCATTTTCAAAACAATACTTTGTCCTTAGTGCATAAACCAGATAATAAAAACATAGTTAATTGCAAATGGGTTTTTAGTAAAAAAAATATGAATTTTGGAATTTAGTAAGGTACAAAGCAAGACTTGTAGCGCGCAGCTTCACTCAAGAATACCTGACTAATTTTGCACCAGTTGCACGAAACTAAAGATTTCGATTTTTATTGGTTCTTTCAAATCAATACAATTTAATAGTTTATAATATGCATGTGAAAACTGCATTTTTAATCGGAACTCTGAGGGATGAAATCTACATGATCGTTCCAAATAGCCTGAATCATTCTTATGAGAATAAAGTATGTAATCTTAATAAAGCTATATATGGCCCTAAGCAAGCTGCTAGATGTTGGTTCAAAGTTTTCGAAAGGGTGTTAAAGGATGTTGGACTTAAAAACTAAGGAGTTGATCGGTGTATTTATATTTTGAATTAGGGAGATATTTCGAGAAATACATATATCTTGTTGTTGTTGTTGAAAGAAACTAATTTTAATAATATCCTTACAGGATATGTAGATTCCGATTGGGCTGGAAATGAAACTGACAAAAGACGTACCACTGGGTATGTTTTTAAAATGTTTGCAAATTGTTTGATTTCATGGAGTACCATGAAGCAAAAGTCGGTTGCTGCTTCATCTACTGAAACAGAATACTCGTACATGACCTTGTTTAAAGGTGTAAGAAATACGATTAATACGATTAATCTAGAATTAAGTGGTCCTATAGATATTTTTGAAGACAACCAAGGTTGTAGAAGTATTGCAAATAATCCTACTCGCCATAAGAGAACGAAGCACATATATATTAAATATCACTTTACAAGAGAGCAAATTCAAAAGAAAATAATTTGTGAGAAGTATGTTCCCAAAGATCTGCAACAGGCCGACATATTGACAAAGCCATTACCATCTACACGGTTTCTTTCCCTAAGAAGACATCTGAGACTATCTGAATGTCCTGAAAATGCATCGCCTTTAGAAGCCAAACATGAAATGGATCTTATAAAGTCCTTGATATTTATTTTTTATAAATTTTCATATTTACCAATAATCTTAAGTAATTCAATTGTGTTTATGATCCTGTTTAATTTCATTTGCTTAAAACCTTTATTTATGTTAATTTTTGTATGGATTTAGTTGGGTTTTACAGGGTTTTTCCAACTCGTGCAGGATAAAATGCTGGATCAACTAATGTATCCCCATAATTGAAAACGAAAAATGAAATGAAGGAACAAAATAAAAACTAAAGCACAAACTCATGCAGGGTGTTGAAATTTGAATGTTCAAATGTACAAAATTCACGAAGCCTTTTACATAGAATTGTGCACGCAAACATTCATGTTATTATTATTATTTTATTCATTGTGGGTTGTCTGCTTAACACAAACGTATTATATTTATTTATTAGCACAAAAGCAATAAATACCATACCAAGGAGTCTTATTTGTATTTCTTCAAAGCTGGCGAAAATATGTCGTTTTGCCCCGATCTATCCTAAGGTATCGATCCGTTTACTTCCGTTTTAACGCAAACTTGTCTTTTTTTACATAGTCTTATTTTTTTGCAATCAATGTATATTTTCGAGCGGTCGATTTCACACCAGATAGGCAACTGAAAGGGTCAATAGACAGACGGACAAGGCAAGATTGACTCGGCTGGTGATGGTGATCTATATATTTTTGATATTTACTTCATGGGGTTAAATATGCTTTCATCACTGCGGTGCAAATATATGGCAAATTTAATATATCTTGTGTAAGTTTATAAAGAGAAGTCATTATATATTTTCTTCTTGAGTCAAATATGCCTCCTTCACTGCGTTGCAAATATATGATGGGAGGATGACTCAGACAGCAGGGAATAAGACAATAATAACAGCCGGCAGGCCGGTTAAGGGGAAGCGAAAGTACTGACTTGGCATACGCGAAGCCTAGGCACATCCCCTTACATCGGCTTTCGCTATAACTGCATTTTACATGCCTAGGTAACGCTTAATCCATAAGTCTGATTCTGGGGTTTTAGAATTAGCCTGTGGTCCAATAGCACCCTCTACCATTGATAATAAGAACTACTATGTAGTTTTTATTGATCAATATACAAGTTAACTAAGTTAAGCGGCGACGGCAATGACCGATCGTCCGAAAGCTTGCTCCGGCCAAATTGCTGACACAGCGTCTGGCCGGAAGCCCGTGCAAAGCCGGCAAGCACTACCCATTGGAGTGGCCGCTATGAGTCCCTTTTTATGTTAGCTTTAAGTTTAGTTTCCTTATTTGGCGCCCATGTTAAATTACCCATCTAAGTCGGGAAATCAAATAAGTGAGCACTTCTGTTCCAAAAAATTTTCCGGCATCTGCATTGGTAAAATATTTAAATACGCTATATTTTCTGCAGCTCTGTATTAGAGTTTCGTGTTAACATTTTTATAAATAAACGTACTAACTAATTGTTTGACAATTTTATTGGTGTAATCACAAGTGATATTATTTATGTTTTTCATTGTTTGCATTTTTTAAATTCTTTCAATAAATATCTTGGTGCCGAATATTATCGCCAATATAACTACCATACTACATATTTAATACCCAGCCTAGACGCAAAGGCGCTGCCGGGAAATAAATTCATTAATTGTGCATTTATTGATATATTTTTATTGACGACGGATACTGTCTTATTTAAATTTGTGCATTTAATTTACCCCTTTTATATGTAGTCGTCTTTTTGCTTACACCTAAATTCTTTGTGTTAGCTTCGCAACAACCTTGGGTTTGTTTTTGTTTCCATCGCTTACCCACTCCACTACGACACTCGAACTCGACACCGCGACGTTTGTATTCCGATTTTGTTAGCTTCGCTTTTTTGTCTTTCAGAACGGCAGCTTAGCCACCACGGATGTTTACTTTGTCAATTTTTGTTGTTTATATTTTTGTTTGCCATAGCGGAGAACTAGTCCCCGCGATCCCCTTCCCCTTGTCATTGCTTGGCAAGGCAACAGCTCAGTTTTTCAACGAGCTCCCGTCCATCGTTACCAAGACCGCTTGAACATGCATTAAATCGCTGGGCCGATTTAGCTTGCACAGCTCCATATGAGCAACCCATTCCAGCAATATAGGAACAACAGGCAGGTCCCCAGCGACTCTGAATCCGACACCGAAGGGCCGGCAAGAACTTCTACACCGAAAAGTGTAAGCGTCGGCACTCCCTCAGCCAGAAACATGGCATTTAACCCAGATCAAATGAAGGCTGTAGTAGAGGCTGCTGTCAACCATGCCCTACAGGAAGCGGCCATTGACAGCCAGCGCAGGGAGAATGAGTTGCGCCAGACTATTCAACAACTGGCCAACCAAGTGGCGGCGATACAGGTCGCACCCGCCCCTACAGTAGCTCCTCAGATTAAAGTTTATACACCCATAGACATTAATAACACCGTCATTTGTAATGAGCCACTAGTCGCCGTCAAATGCCTGCCGGAATTTTCGGGGGCCCAGGAAACATACGTCTCCTGGCGGCAGGCGGCAGTAGGCGCATACTATATTTTTAAGAATTTCGTAGGAAGTTCACGCCATTATCAGGCAGTTATTATAACTAGGAGCAAAATAAGGGGCCCGGCCGATGCAGTGCTATCCTCATTTGGCACAGTGCTTAATTTCGAAGCGATTATAAATCGACTCGACTTTACTTATAGTGACAAGCGGACAATGCATGTCATAGAGCAGGAGATGGGCACCCTCAGACAGGAGAGTCTCTCACTTCTACAATATTATGACGAGGTTGAAAGGAAGCTCACCCTCCTCACCAACAAGGCGACCATGTCATACGAAGCCTCGGCTGCACAAGTTTTATGCGAAAAATTCCGGGATGATGCCCTTCGCGTATTTATCTCTGGATTAAAACGCAACCTCACTGACGTCCTCTTCGCGGCGAAGCCCAAGGACATGCCATCAGCACTTGCCTTAGCTCA
>VNJM01001038.1:0-18787 GCA_008042475.1 Drosophila kanapiae | reverse complement strand
GTTCTCCGGGTTACCTCTGGGGTCCCGCAAGGGAGCCATTTGGGTCCCTTATTGTTTACATTATTTATTAATGACCTGCCCGAAGTTTTGGCTAACTCTAGAGTGCTCATGTACGCAGATGACATTAAGCTTTGTGTGCAGTATAAAGACAGCTCTTGCCAGTCGGATTTACAAACAAATCTGAATAACTTTCAAACATGGTGCCATTTTAATTTATTAAATTTAAATGGCTCTAAGTGCAAGCTAATGACATTCTCACGTGTCACTCCCATGCTTGCGACTTATATGCTAAACGGATGCTCTTTGGAAAGAATCACCCTGGTCGACGATTTGGGCGTCCGCCTGGATCCTAAACTCGACTTTATAGATCATATTTCGTGCATGGTGAATAAAGCCAGGGGTGTGCTTGGATTTCTTAACCGGTGGTCAAAAAAATTCAATGTTACAAAAACGTTATATACTTCATTAGTTCGTCCTTCATCTTAGAGTATTGATCCTGCGTTTGGAATCCACAATATGATGTCGACAGAAAACGAATCTAATCAGTTAAAAAGAACTTTTTACTTTTCGCTCAACGCAGTTTTATCTGGGATTCAGACCGAAGGTTACCCTCTTATACTAGTAGACTTTTACTACGTGGAGAGTTCTGACCTGATAGGTCAGTTAAATTTCCACGTACCGAGTAGAAATACTAGATCCTTTTTATCTTTAGTTTTGCGCCATTGTAGATCATTGTATGAAGGGCATGAACCCTTTATAGTTTTGTGCGCTAATTACAATGATATGTACCCAATAACCTCTAACGTAGACAGCCTTCCCAAACTAAAAACTTTAATCCTAACTAACTTACTACGTATGCAACTAAACATTCAGGCAGCACGTCAGTAGTTAATTTCCTCGCAAGCTTTACCTATACTATCGCGCCCTAACAAGCACGTACTTGGTGTCGAAAAGGCCACTTGAGTGTACTGACCGTAGTGCATCAACGTCCATGATTATCATCATCAAAATTGTGCGAGCAAATACATGCAATTGAGAAAATAAAGCGGAAACTTAGTGCCAAAAAAAAAAAAACAAAAACCAATAAAGTTTTTAAGGCGTGCTTGAGGCCCTTAACATCAGCAAAACTGTGCGTAAAAATAAATGCAATTAAATGTCAATTAAAAAAAAAAAAAGACAACAACAAAAAATAAAGAAAGTGAAAAAATTAAAGCAACTTTTAAAGAAGCCATCATCAGCCAACTTTAAAAGAAGCCATCATCGATACGGAAGACAGCAGAAGGAAACGTGAGAAGACACCGGAACGTGAAAGAACGACACCAGCAACACTGGCAGCACCTTGAAATCAGCATCATAAGCAGATAAGAAATAAAGAAATACTTACTTATTAAACTAAGAAAGAATAGTTATTGCATAAGTCATTACGTAAACAAAAAAAAAAATTTTATAAAATTGTCAAAATGATGTCCGAAAAAACAATAGAGTTATGAAAAAGGCAGTTCGGAATCAGTTTGGAAATAAGGCAGTTAGAAGCCAAGGTAGGATTGACGGAGCAGGATGTGACGAAATCACATGAGCTTCAAAAACTCTTCATTAACAATCACACACATCTTCTTAAGATCGGCGTTGTCGATCACGAGTATTTCAATGGTAAGCTGTATGTTGTGATGATGATGGTGTTAGCTCAAATCTAATTAAGATTTGAGAAAGAGTCGCTAAAAAATAAGCCATAGGAACAGATAGTTCCCACGGGAAATTGTCCGAAAACTAAAAGTCCGGGGGAAACTATAGATTTAAAAACACCAGACAGTTCGAACACATCCGAATTAGAGCAGACCTTCCGTAGTCATGTAGGCAAGCTAAAAGATTATTTAAATGAGACGTCGAAGCTGATTGCCAACAGTTCAGACTTCCTTAATATAAGGAAGACTAATATACATTTTTTATGGAATAGAGTATATAACCTAATTGAACAGGTTAATACCTATTTCGAGGGATCGGTTCATGAAGAACTGATAAGCGATATCGAGTTTGATACGCAAAATATACTAGCTGCCATTGAAAATCGACTCAGCGGAGTAAATAAGGATGCTGAGATGTCGATGGTTGTGAAGGCGGAGCAGTTACCCACCCTGCCTAAAATTCAGATTCCCACATTTTTTGGTGATTCCTAAGATTCCATTGAAAGGAGAAGCCAGGAGTGTTGGCACTCATTTATTGCTAGGCGCAGGAGAGAATTATGAAGCCACTTGGGAATTTTTGACTAAGCGTTACGAGAACAAAAGAAAAATATTCTCGGAGCATATGAATAGGCTTATGGATATGCCCAATTTAAATTTGGATACAGATAGGCAAATTAAAAAATTTATTGACACATTTAATGAGTCAATATATCTTATAAAGTTAAAGGCACACTTAACCAAAGAGGTGGATGCAATTTTTGCTCACATGATTCTTCGAAAATGTAATAAGGAATATTTGAATTTATACGAAGGTCATGTCAAAAAGTCAAAAAATATTCAGACACTTGCAGATGTTATGGAATTTTTAGAGCAAAGGCTCAATTCCATATCATCATTTTCACAGGGAGAAAAACCTGTAAATAAAATTTTAAATACAACGCATAATATTCATAGCGAAAATTGTGCGTTTTGTAAATTACCTGGACATTATTTAGTATAGTGTGACAAATTTAAAAAAATGAGTTCAGCAGAGAGAACTGACTGGGCAAGAAAAAATCAAATTTGTACAAGATGTTTGAAACAAGAGATGCACAAGTGAGCAGCTCTGCTTGACTTGTAACAAACCTCTCCACACGTTGCTTCATTTTAAAATTCCAGAAATAATGAACACGTGTAGAACAACGGAGCAAACATTATTAGCCACAGCCCTGATTGAAGTCAAATCAGGAAATGGAGGTTATGAAAAAAATTAAGGGCTTTGATTAACAGGGGGTCTCAAAGTACTATTATTTCAGAGGAAGCTTCACAAATTCTCCAATTACCTAAAATTAAAAATTACACGGCGATTATTGGAGTTTCCTCAATTAAAACATGCATTTCAAGGCATAAAATCAATCTAAAAATTAAAACAAACCAAGTAAATAAAAAAATTTTTTGACGATAGATGCGATAATTCTTCCAAAATTAATGAAGGCACTATCAGTTCAAGCAGTCAAGTGCCGACTTGCTGATCCCGAATTTTATAAGCCAGGTAGAGTGGACCTAATAATAGGTGCAGATCTATATGCGCACATTTTTAAAAGAGGAGTAAAGAAAATAGACGGACTCCTAGGTCAAAATACTGCATTCGGGTGGATAGTGTCGGGCTGTAGAAAATCGAAAGGCAATAAACTGGAAAGCAATAAAAAAATAAATAAAAGACTTATCAAAGACTGTTATCAAACCTCGCCAAAATATATGATCATCCATTGGGAAGGTTGTCTCTGGTATGCAAGATGAAAAAAGACTTTTGGGTCAAAGGAAAAGGGGATGATTTATATACATCGCAGCAGGGATATAAATGGCCGACTACCAAATTCTGTCCTTTAATTGGTGTACAGCAAGCAGAGGATGCAAATGCAATTCCGACTATAAGGAACAAAAGAAGAGTTTCCCTTAGGCAGTATAGTGATATTGGTTTTGCTGGCTTTGGTTTGCCAGGTGTCAAGTGCCGCAGCGATAAAAACCAAAAAGAATGTATTTGATATACAAAAAATTAATAGCACTGCGGCAGTATATTTAGAGTCCTTTAGGAGGTGTTAGTGTCATTCCAAAACATTATGTGGGATCCGTTAAAACTAACGCCAATCAATCATACAGTTGAAATTGAAAGATTGAACGAAGAAATTAAATATATAAAAAAAAACCATCCTCAATTAAAAGATTTGCGCTTCCATCATATTTCCGGACATGCTGGTCTTATACTCACATTAATAATTATGGCAATTATGATAATATATTTTGTAAAAAATGTTTTGTTAAGCAAAGATTACGAGCCATAACTTTCGCCGGCCCGTTGCAAGGAATTTGAACGCTAATATTTAAGTAAAAGAATAATAATGTATTGAAAAAAGAAATAATTTTACAGTCCACTAATTGTTTGTTTTTGCACAAATGTTAAGATTAAAATATATTGTTAGGTAAGAAACGTCAATCTTGCCGGGCCTTTGGCAGAATGTTCATCAGAACACGGACTATTTGTATTATTAGTATATAAACAAAAAATCACGCCAATGTTAAATTGAAGAAGAAGAAGAAAATCTAATGTTAAAAAAAAGATATATAAACCAAAAGAGGAATTTTCAACTTAAAAAAAACTTGAATAAATAAATATTTGATTAACTAATTACAGTCCATTAAATCGTTGAATCATAACTGTTCATTTATTAAAAATATATAATTCTTGCCGGCCTGTGGCAGTATGTTCAAACATGAACACGCTTATATACATATATATATATATATAGTGACATATCCAGACCTCCTTCTCCCATATGAAACATAGAACATTAGCACACACCAATTGTTAAACATAAGTATTTAATAACCAACTGTTCGAAATGAGTTTATGCTTATACGCTTGTAACTATAATCCAATCGAAATTTTCCATTGCTGATAGCCAAGCCAAAAGTGTTTATGTCTAGAAACTCGTAGACATAAACAAATTCCTTAGGCGCGGCCCCAAGGAGAAACAGCGGTCGTAGAAACTCCCACACTTAAGGATGAAAGAAGAAATTTCTGCTGATGCAATGCGCCCATAAATATCGTACTTTGCACCTATAAATATCGCAATTTCTAAAGGGCACTATAAAAAGAGAGTCTTCGTTTCGACTCAATAAAGATTAATTCTCACCCACTCTTAAACCGAGTTGTAATTATGAGCTAAGCCATTAGGCTTGGCAGTTTTGTTTCGGCACCCCAAACTCGCGTGTAGGAATAAACTCAGTTCCCTAAATCACTCTTTTTACAAGTTTTTCAATATAGTTGTTTTTTTTTAAATAAAGTTGATATTGAATTTATAATTGGCGCAGTCGGTAGTATCATCTGAAAAAAGTGAAAATATTTTTTTGAAAGATCGATCCGCAAAAGGACCTTCGAAAAGTGCTACCGTGAGGACACCAAAAAACCACAATCGAGTGGAAAGTTTTAAGAAAAATTCACGCTTGAGGAGAATTTTTAAAACAGCAACAAATCCGTTTCCCATATTTACAACTGGGTAAAATAGGCAAACGGAAAAGAAGCTGCAACTGAACAGAACCCAAAGGAGAAGTTAAAATAAAACAAATTAAAATTTAAACAAAACAAATTAAAATTAACAAATTAAAAATTAACCAAACGGAAGCAAAATAAATTAAATTAAAAACTGACCAAAAAGAAACACATTAAAATGGCAAACCCAAGGTTACTAACAGACAGTAAGCTGAACCAGGCTTTATCCACCATCCACCAAGTGAAAGATTTCAAAGGGAATCCCGAGGACCTGTCATCATTCGTCAACGAGATAGAATTTATACTATCATTGTATAATACACCTGATGTGGGACAACAACGACATTTATATGGAGCCATATTCAACTTAGTAACTGGAGATGCCCGTCGAACAGCAAAGAGGAACCGTCCCAATACCTGGATTGAACTGAAGGCAGCGTTAACCCGGGGATACATGGCGAAGACACCCTACGAAGAATTAATCGCCAACCTGTATAACGTCGAGTTCAAAGGAAATCTTCGTAAGTTTGTAAAATAACTAGAAGATAAGGCTATTGTTGTTACGGATAAGTTATGTTTAGACAGTAATTTACATAATGCCGAAATTTATAACAATCATTTCAATCTCGTGATAACTCGTGTAATTAAAAGAAAATTGCCAGACAGATTAATTAATATCCTTTCGAGCCATGGTATAGACACAATTGAAGAATTAATTGAAGCAGCTGAGATAGAAGGAGTGTATGAAAATATCCCTGCAAATCAGGATAAAAATAAAAATTTTAATAACAATAAAACTAGCAGAGGATCAAGTAATTTTAATTTCCGAAACTATTATCCGCAAAATAATTTCCAACAATCAAATAATACTCACTACCCCACAAATAATTATCGTTCTCAAAACAATTATCATTACCCCCAACAAAATAATTATCGCAATCAGCAACCCCAAATTAGAAATCAGAATCCTCATTATCAGAGTGTCCCGAATTATCAAAAACAAAATCGAAACCTAGATTTTCAAGAAACAAGAAACCGATTAGCTCAGGGTCAACAAGCAAATCAAATGAACTACTTAAATAGAAACAATTATAGCGCACCGAACCCTGCAATTAAAAGAACTAGGGAAAGTAATAGCGAACAAACAGTTAGAATGGATACTTCAGAAAATTTTCATCAAATGGCCTCAGAAGAAAATCCCCCTATATAAAAGCCAGTCTCTTTGGTAAAAATTTAAAAGCTATAATTGATACAGGTTAATCAATAAAATCAAACTTGTCCGGAAAAGAACCGAATCCCGATCAAACTCAGTGTCGTACAATGCAAGGCACAATAATATTAAAAGAAATCATTTCAATAAAACCATCCGATGTCTGTCCGTTTACACAGAAATTCTTTATCCACAAATTTTCAGATTTCTATGATATTTTAATTGGTAGGAAAGATTTTGAAAGTAGCAAAGAAGTTATTAATTACAAAAATAGTACAATAAATCTAAACGGTTATGAATTTGACCTACAATATGAAAAAAATAATGAAATAAATAAAGAAAAAAATAATGATATAAATAATAATAAAGAAAACGATGATGAAGAAATTATCGACACACCAAAATCAGAAGACAAAGAATTTAATTTTGCGATTAACAATGACCTTGAAAAAAATATGAATATAGACTGGTTCATTTGAATCCAGAAGAAACAGAAAAATTAAAATAGATACTGCACGAATTTAAAGATATTCAGTACAAAGAAGGTGAAGGAAGATTTGACCTTTACAAGTACAATAAAACATAGTATCAAAACAAAACATGAAGACCCGACTTATAGAAGACCGTATCGTCATCCGCAGATACATGATGAAGAAGTTAAAAAACAATTTTATGAAATGGAAAAACAAGGAATAATAAGAAAATCAAAATCCCCTTACTGTTCTCCAACCATGCTAGTTCCAAAGAAAATGGACGCATCTGGGAAAAGGAAATTTAGATTAGTCGTCGACTATAGATCACTAAACGAAATAACCATAAACGATAAATTCCCAATTCCAGTAATGGACGAAATTCTAGACAAACTAGGAAAATGCCAGTATTTTACAACCATTGATTTGGCCAAAGGTTTTCACCAGATACAAATAGAAGAAGACTCAATTGCAAAGACAGCATTCTCAACTAAACACGGTCATTACGAATATACTCGTATGCCCTTTGGTTTCAAAAATGCACCGGCAACGTTTCAACGCTGCATGAAGATTGTTTAGTCTACCTCGACGACATAATAATATTTTCCACTTCATTGGATGAACATATTTTGTCATTAAAACGAGTATTTGCAAAACTAAGGAACGCCAATCTTAAGTTACAACTGGACAAATGTGAATTTCTAAAAAAGGAAACAGAATTCTTGGAACATATAATAACTACAAGTACACCGAAATAAGTAAAATCATTCCTAGGACTTTGTGGATTTTATAGGATATTTATTTCAAATTTTGCTAAAATAGTAAAACCAAACAACAAAAAACAAAAACCAATGATGAAGAATACATAGCATCAATAAAAAAAATAAAAGTATAATAATAACATCCGATCCTATATTAATTTATCCTGATTTTAACAAACCATTTCAATTAACAACAGATGCAAGCAATTTCACATTAGGCGCAGTTTTATCACAAAATAAACCAGTATGTTTCGCAAGTAGAACATTGAATGAACACGAAATTAACTACTCCGCAATTGAAAAAGAACTACTAGCAATAGTATGGGCAACTAAATATTTTAGGCCGTATATTTATGGAAGAAAATTCGATGTACTAAGTGACCACAAACCGCTAAAATGGCTATATAATATAAAGGAACCGAATATGAAATTGCAAAGATGGAAAATAAAACTTAACGAATATAATTGCAAAATTGACCATATTATTGGAAAAAGAAATTATGTAGCCAATGCTTTGTCAAGAATAAGACTAGAGGAAAACTTACTTGGCGAAAGCGTAGAAGGTACTATTCATAGCGCGGAAGAGGATAATAATAATTACATTGTCATAACAGAAAAACCCATAAATCATTTCAACAGACAAATCGAATTGATTAAAGATCAAGTAGATGAAGAGATAACTGACAGATATTTTCATGAAGAAAAAATAACCATTAAATACAAAGAAATGACACTAGAAAAAGCTAAAGAAATAATAAAAAATTTTGTATGCGATAAGAAAACGGTAATTTATTTCCATAATGAATCAGATTTTTCAATTTTCCAACAAGGATGGACAGAAATCATAAATCCCGAAAGTGCTACAAAATTAATGAGATCCACTAATAAATTAATAGATATTGAAACTTATGCCAGATTTAAAGAATACATTCTCAAAAAGCATAAAGAACTTTTACACCCTGGAATTGAGAAAACGATTGAATTATTTAGAGAGAAATATTATTACCCAGATTACCAAAAACTGATCCAGAATATAATTAATGAATGGTATTCGTATTATATATAGAAATAAAAGAGGATTATTTAATTTTATGGGAACAGCGTACAAGTATTTGTTTGGTACTTTAGACCAAGATGATAGACAGGAATTAGAAACAAAAAAACAACAAATTCAGGACAATAGTATTCAAATTAGCGAACTCAATCACGTAATAGAGGTCATCAATGACGGAATTAATATTATAAACAAATTACAAGAAGATATGGAAGCAAGCCACAGATTTAATTTACTATTGTTCAATTTAAAAGAATTCACAGAATATATAGCTTACCAGACTAGGAATATTTAATTCCAAATTATTAAAACACGATACTCTATCTCAGGTAACACCCGAAAAACTTCTTAATATTAAAACATCTACTTGGCTTAAGAAGGATACTAAAAATCTTAATTTTTTCCCAAATTATATTATATATTCAATATAAACAGCCCAATATAACAAATGGTACCATACCCAGATTCCGAAAATTACATATTAGCAGAAGCAAACAATGAAAAATATTTTGTAAAAAACAATAAAACATACGCATTATCAAATAAGAGGAAAACTACGAACAAATGCATAAAAATATTATTCATCAAAATAATACTGAATGTAGTTATATTAAGACAAGAAAAAATTTTGATACAATTTATATAGAACCTAATATAATATTAACCTGGAATTTACATAAGACCGTTTTAAATCAAAATTGTATAAATTTAGAAACAACCATTGAAGGAAATAACATTATTAAAATAAATAAGCCGTATAATAAATACCGTTAACAAACGCAATAGCTGGATTTACACAAAATAATATAACAAAATTAGAAACAATAGAATATTTACAAGCAAACGACATAATAAATTCGATGGTTTGGGAACAAAAATTTGATACTATCGATAGTATCGTCTTTTGTGCGGCTCTTTATAAAAATTTAAATTATTAGCAATATCGAGTATATATTTCATATATTTTGTGCTTAATCCTATAACTACAACTATAAATACAACTCGTAATATAAGAGATCAAAATAATATAACACTTCAGTATGAAAGAAAGGAACAAAAATCTGCAATCAACTCATTACCAAAAGAAAAACTTCAAGGCAAGTGCTTAGGCTAGGTAAATAACTGAAAAATATTCTATCCATGCGTTTCTCAGCAAGAATAGTAGAATGTCAGCATTGGTCTCCTTAAGCGAGGCCCTGCGGTTACTCACTATAAGTCCAACCTTGCTGAGCATGCGTTCGGACTCTGTAGATGTGGCGGGTACACATACATATTTATGTTCAACGTTTTTTATACTAGATTTATTATGCTGAAATTAAATAAATGTTATTTATGTTTTTCTTATGTTTAGTGCAAGTTGGTATAGTTGCCTTCCAGTATTCTAGGGGATTCTAGGGAATTTTCACAGAAGCTTAGAATTAAATTATTTGCCGAAGTTCCCAGTACCATCGATGGTGACAAAAGACTATACATTGTGCCTCAGAGAGGCAAATATTCCATACCTCGATAGTGCCATCAATAGTTTTCCAGCTCTAGCGACCACCACGAAAACGGCAACTGGCACTCCGACAAACTCTGCGACTGCGGCTGGTGATCAACAGCGGCCACGGACTCCGATGGAAAGTGAAATTCTCGCAAATAAGGTACTTGGAGCCAGATGGATCAGGACAGATTACGGATTCGACAAGTAGCGAACTTAATGGAAAAGATCGCGCACTTAGGAAAAAGGAGTTGGGAAAGGCAGGGGAAAATAGAGGACAAGCAGAGGTAGCAAGGAATCCCTTTAGAATCGGGATGACCGGTATTGGAGTGAGCGGTGCGACGAATACACCGCCATATATGCGTGGAGCGCTGGCATATTTGAGTGCAGCACGACAGCAGGTGTTCAGTGAGAACCTGCAACTCCAGACATGAGTAATCTGCAACTTGAGTTTGGAGTGACGCAATCTTTAGATGAACCTTTGCCGCCACAATTAAGTGAACATTTGGCACCCACGCCGGGCAGCCATTGTGCAAAAGGGCAACCAGTCACGCTGAACTGTACAAAAACTATATGCCGCCAAAAACTTTGTTATGTTCACGCACTAAGGGCTCCACAACGCAACTTGGAGGTATCTGTGTCATCGCTTCATGGAGACTACGGCGGCTTAGAGAAGCTAGTTACCAAGCTGCCCGTAAGTAAGAGTTTTGACTAGGCAAAGCACGCGGCCACGATTCAACCGTATCCGGCATTGTACTGTTCAGAGTTCAGAGTCAAATTCCCAGCAGCCTGAGTCATGTCTACGTTCAACCCGATTTGATTTCTGCGCTGCTACATGGTCACTGCCAAATTTTTGATCCGAGAGATTTGGCGACGAGGAATCGATTTGGACGAGCCGCTTTCAGACGGGTTGACCGCAGCTTTTAAGAACTGGCGGCAAAATATAAGCTACGTTGAAGAATTCCGATGTTCACGCTACTACTTCGGCGCTGGGCGAGTGCCGACACTACACCTGCATGTTTTCATGGATTCCAGCCAATCGGCGTTCGCAGCGGCGGCCTATTGGCCGGCCACATACGAGAATGACGACGTGCAGGCGCATTTCGGTGTTCTAAAACGAAATGTGCTCCGATGAGGACTATGTCAATCCCACGGCTGGAACTCCAAACAGCAGTACTAGGTACGGGACTGATGGACACCGTAAAACAGGAGCACGGTGTGGCGATCAGCCGATGCGTACTCTGGACAGATTCTAAGACAGTTCTGCATTGGATCAGCGGAACCCACCGGAGATACACGACAGTGCCTGCGCATACAATGAAGGAGCTTGCGCCTAAGGAACTCGTGCTGGAGAATTTATTAATGGAGGCGAAGAGCATAGTGAACTCTCGTCCGCTCACTCATTTACCGGTTACGGTGGACCAGGAGGCTCCACTAACACCCAACGATTTGCTGAAAGGAGTGCCCGATATTCCGAATCTTCCCAGAGATAACGGACAGGCGACCGAGGAGTGCGCCACTAGGAAGCAGTGCCGCATGGCACGAATGATGAGGGACAGGTTCTGGAAACGATGGGCACATGAGTAATATTTTCTCGTGTTAGATTTTAACATTGTTAAGATTGTTCATACTGAAACGTCTTAGGTTTTTCCTCGTTTTACTGCTTCGGATCACTCCGATTGTGCTAACCCATTGAGAGGGAGGGGAAACTGCGGTATGCAAGGTTAAGTGTGTATTTCAGGTTAAGCTAACTGATGTACATTTATAGAATAAAACGGAACTCGTAGTGCTGTTATTTTTTTTTTTTTTTATATTCTTTATTTAACGCTAACAAAATAACAACAATTTACACTAATGTTAAGGAACTGTGACGGGGCATGAGCCCGCATTATGCGGTACGGCCGTAAGGCATTGCTTCACACAACGGGAAGCTCAGCCCATCCGCTCCTTCCTTCTCTTTTCAAGGGACCTCAGCGACATCATGATCCCGGCCGAGTACTCGGCCACCGCGTCCCAAGTTTGTGGATCCGCTAGCATCAGCGGCACCAGCGTATCCACGCATATGGCCGCCCCTGCGTTCGCCTCCAGCGTCGTCCTCTCCTCCTCGTATCGCCGACACTCAAAGAAGAAGTGGTGCGCGTCCTCAGGGATCCCTTGCCCGCATTCCGGGCAACCTTCCTCGTCATGGCCGAACCTCTTCAGGTAGCTGCGAAAGCAGCCATGCCCGCTGAGCACCTGTGTTAGTCCACCTGGCCGTGCTTCCTTGTCATCCAGCCCTCGATGTTTGGGATCAGCCTGTGGGTCCAACGTCCTTTAGAGGAGGCGTCCCATCTGGTCTGCCATCTTTCATAGCTCCTCTTCCTGGCAGCGTTCATGCGATCGGTCTTTCCGACCCCTTCCGTCGAATGGTTGGCCCGCAACTCGGCCTTTTCACGGACCAACTCCTGCAGTGGGACTAGCCCGGCTATGACTAGCACTGCATCGTCCGAGATGGTCCGGAAAGCGCTCGCCACTCGGATCGCGCATAGCCTGTACGCGGACCCGACTCCCCGCATGTATGACTTCTTCTCCGCCGCCCCCGCCCACACCGGCGCGGCGTAGAGCAGTTGGGAGATGACGACGCTGGCCAGCAGCTTCCTGGTGGTCTGTTTGGGTCCTCGCACGTTCGGCAGCATGCGGGAGAGCGCTCCTGCGGTCCTGCAGGCCTTCTGCTGGGCGTACTCGAGGTGCTCCTTGAAAGACAGCCGAGTGTCAAGGAGAACCCCGAGGTATTTAATAGCCCTCTGCGAGGCTATCACCGCTCCTCCGACGCGGATTTCCGCCGTTTCCACCACTTTCCGGCTGGATATCAGCACCGCCTCCGTCTTGTGCGCCGCTAGCTCGAGGCCGGCGCTTGAGAGCCACTGTTCTATGGCTCCGATGGCCTCATTCGCCTTTTTCTCCGCTTCCGTCCGCTCCTTCGCCACCGCAACCACCGCGACGTCGTCGGCGAAACCCACTACGGTGGTATCGGTGGGCATCGGGAGTCGCAGGACCCCGTCGTACATCACGTTCCAGAGCAGGGGTCCCAAGACGGAGCCCTGCGGGACTCCGGCTGAGACTTGGTATGCCCTGGAGCCCGACTCCGATTCCACCGTGAGCACCCTTTCGCTGAAATAGCTCTGCACTACGCGTAGTAAATACCCGGGAATTTCCAGGGCAGCCAGGGCTTCCAGCGTTCGACTCCAGTCGGCGGTGTTGAAGGCATTCCGGATGTCCAGAGTGGCCACCAGGCAGTAACTCTTCGATCCGCCTTTCCATCTCGAGCCGGCGATCGCCTTCTCGGCTGTCTCCTTCACCTTCTCGATGGCGTCCAGCGTCGACCTGCCCTTTCGGAAGCCGTACTGGTTTGGGGAGAGCCCGCCGGCCGCCTCGATTGCCTCGCTGAGCCTGGCTGCCAGGATCCTCTCGTACACCTTGCCAGTGGTGTCCGTCAGGCAGATTGGCCTGTAGGATGAGGGCTCCCCCGGGGGCTTGCCCGGCTTGGCAAGAAGCAGCAACCTCTGGTGCTTCCACCTCTCCGGGAAAATCCCCTCCCTCAGACACCTCGAGTACAATTTGGCGTACATCATTGGGTGTAGAGCGATTGACAGCTTCAGCGCTCGGTTGGGAACCGCGTCCGGCCCAGGCGCCTTCTTGGGGTGCACTCCTTTCCCCAGCCGGAGTACCTCCTCCTCCGATATTACCAGGTCGTCGTTTGCGTGAAGTCCTGCGCTGCGCTGCAGGGTCGACGGTGCTCCTCTCGGGAACAGGGCTTGTACAATGCCATCCAGGGCTTCTGGGTCTGACGGGGCGGAGCTACCCGCTTTCAGCCCTTTGACGACCATCCTGTACGCGCCGCCCCAGGGGTCCTTTTCCGCCTCATCGCAGAGCCGCAAGAAACACTCTCTCTTCGCTTCCCTGATAGCCGATTTAAGAGCTCTCCTCGCGGCTTTGTAGTCCTCGCTGCGCTCTACGACTAGCTGCGATCCTCGCGCGCGGGTCATCAGCCTTCGAGCGCGAAGGCAGGTGGATCGAAGGTCGGCTATCGCGTCGCTCCACCAGAACACCGGCTTGTGGTTTCCGCGGAAGTCACCCCGACGCCTCATGCTACGGTCACAGGCGTGCTCCAGAATGGCAGCCATGTGGTTCGCGGTGTCATTTGCTCCCTCCGTTGCTTCGGTGTCCATAGACGCCAGCGCGCTCTCGAAGGGGTGCACAGAGTGTCCTGCCTTTTTTTTTTTTTTTATATTCTTTATTTAGCGCTAACAACATAACAAACAAAATTTTTCAATATTCTTAAGGAACTGTACGCCTTTGTGTGTCGCGGTGCCGCTCGCTGCTCCCGCTCATTTGCGCCTACCTTGCACATGATCGCCTCGTGGTCGCTTCCAGTATATAGGTCGCTGACCCACCATCTGGCGTGCCGGGAGATCGAGGTACTCGCGTACGTGAGGTCGATGATTGACGCGGCCCCTCCTCTGACAAACGTGTGCCGTTGCCCCTCATTCAGGAGCACTACGTCGGTCGACGCAAACGCCTCCAGCACGGCCCGGCCTCTGGCGTTGGTCCTGGTGGAGCCCCACTCCTGGGCCCACGCATTGAAGTCGCCACCGACTATGGCGTTAGTCCGGCCATGAAGGTCCCCACAGAGGTCGTCGAGGATCCTGCAGAACGCCTCCAGCGTGAGACTGGGGGCCAGGTAGCAGCTATAGACCGTATAGCCCCCGACTTCTGCCCGTACATATCCGTCAGCTGATAGGATGCCGGACATCGGCCGCTGCCTGTCACCGCAGAGCCAGAGAGCCGCCTTTCTAGTCTGATCCTTGGCCCACTCTCTTCCCTCTCCGACCCTATAGGGTTCGCTCAGGATTGCTACGTCCGCCGAAACCTCTCGCACCGTCTGCAGCAGTAAGTCCTGCGCGGCTCTGCAATGATTCAGGTTTAGTTGGATCAATTGCATGCTGTCCGTTGAGGGCCACCGCCTTTCCTTTTTGGGCAGGTTCTGGTGCCAGATCGCTGTACGGCCTCTCTACCGGAACCTTTGCCAGGAGGGCGCACTTGCTCCTTCCTGCAGGTGGCTGCCTTGTGCCCTGCTTCGCCACACCTGATGCAGCACCCGCTCCTGTCCACCGGGCTCTTGCACCTGATGGCGATGTGCCCCTGCTCCAGGCATCTGAAGCAGCGCGGGGGACCCTCGCGCTCGCGCACCCTGCATCTGGTCCATCCAATACGGACCACACCAAGCCTCCTGACGTCTTTGGCCAGGGAGTTCGGCAGACTGATCACCGCCGTCTTGGACTCACCATAACCGGGGCGGACACTCCGGACCTTTACGGCTCCTTCGCTGAGCTGGTATTGCTCCATGAAAGCGGTGCGGATCTCGTTCTCTGTTGTGATCGAGTCAAGGTCACGGATCACAAAGACGCTCACCTTTGACTCTTCCGTCAAGGCGCGGACCGATGCAGCGTCGCCTAGGACCCGTTCTATGCAGTCCTTCATGTCATCTGCGCTCCCTGCGCTTCCTCTGGCCACCTCCAGCAGAAGGTTACCGTTAGTGGTACGGCGCACCTTGGAGACGCATCCTCCCAAGTCTGACAGCTGTTTGTCGCCTCTCCTGGTTACCATTGCAAGCACCTCGATGTAGGTCCTCCCGGGAGCATCTACTATGACAGCGTCCGGGCGCGCGTAACGGGCTGCCCGTGGCTTCCTAGCCACTACCTCCCATCCGCTTTCTGTCTTGCCTGCGTCTGCCGGCTTCCTGGCACCCTTTCTTTGAGCCTCGGCTTCGCTTGGCCCACTTCGCGGCTTCTTGCAGTTCCGGTTAGGCACTCCAACGACCTCCTGCTGCGGTGCGCGCTTGGGAGGTGGACCCTGCCCCGCTAACGGTCCTTCTGTCTCAGCCTGGTAGCTGAGCCTCAGCCTGGTAGCTGAGCCTTCGCCACGGCTCTGTTTGGGCTGCGGCCTCCCTTCTTCGCACCGTCAGCGTTTGCATCCCACTGTCGACGGTTTGGGTGCTTGCGCATCCCTTCCGCCCTTTTAACAGGCTTGTTGGCAGCGGGCCCCCTGCGGCTGTCTGGTCCACAGCGCCGGTGTGATGGCCGGACGAGGCCTGCTGCTGCAACGCCACCTGGAGCTCCTTCAGCCTCGCGAAGGCGTTTTTCATCATTTGGTTGATGCTACGGACCTTCTGCTCGTTGACCTTCGACAACAGGTCGTCCAGGATGTTGCCCATCTCCTCGATTTGGGGATGTGGCGCCTTAGCCTTTTTGGGTGGGCGGACCGAACCTTTAGGACTTGGTGAGTCCCTGCCTCTTTTAGGAGTGAAGGTGGCCACGCCGGTCTTGGACCCGGTGCCATCCTGCGTTGCCTCCGATGCGAGGCAGCGCTAGCGCATGGTGGGGTCCTCTTAATTTTGGAGCCTTTTTGAAAGGCGCTTATATCGCTGAGATCTTCACTTGTCGCTTTCCTAGGGCGCCGGCCAAAGGTCCGTCGATGCCTTGGTGGTTGGGGGAATGTAGGTTTGGGCCTCCAGAATCCGTGCCCTTGCCGCGGGGTGAACCGCGTGTGGATTTCCACCTGAGTGGTTGCAACCTGGAGTAGTAACGTTTATACTTGACATTCTTCCGTTTTTTGGGACAGCATATAACCCTGCTGCCGGGGGTGCGTTTTATACCTTCCGCCAGGTAGGGGATTCTGCCGGTCGGTACGACACAGACGCAGACCACCCCGCCGGCCAGTATGGCGCAGACGCGGAGTGGATTTTGTAGGCCAGTTATCCCTCTGCGATGAGCCGCCGCCCACTAGGGGGACTGCCGCTGCGCGGAGTGGGATAACGTGCGAAGAGCGTTTTACCGTGGCGTCCATCGGTGGCCGGGGATTTCCCCCCGACTGCATCGATGGGGGTTATACCGCCCCGCCTCGGTCGCCAGAGCCCCGTTTCAAGGTGTGCCGCATAGCGGTGGGGTTGGCGGTTGGTCTGTTCCGTGACCTTCACCACCTCGATCGCCTCCGGAGTACTACGCTCAGTTTTCGGGGCTCCTTGCCAAAGGATTTGAGCCGCCGCCCGGATAGGTATTCTACGCTTCCGGTGTCAACCGACAAGTGTAACTCATAGCAGTTAGCATTTGCCCGTGACCTTCGGTGGATACGCAGCGCCCCTACCGGACGCCGGATCCTTGTCCCGGGCAGAGAAAGCGCCCTCTGGACGTTCTGGCGTGGAAGCTTTAAAGCGCTTTCCGCGCTTTTCAGCACTGACGTCAGCTGTCCGGCAGATCATCTGGCATGATCTGATTCGGCCAAATCTTTTTTTTTTAATGTTCGTTGAAGTTCAAGGATGGTTTTTCGGCGAGAAAACTTAGAATTATTGCTGGACAAATCCTCAAAATAGCCATTTTCTTTTTCAATTTGATCTTGCTATGTTCCTAACGTCAAAGATCATATCTATCAAAATAATGTGCGTTTGTGCGTTGGAGCACAGAATACATAGTTGGAGGAGTTTAAAGTCGCGTTCCAAAACTGGCGTAGTTCGTGATTAGTGAACAAATAATTTATATTTGATATGCCTCCTATAAGACGAAGCAATTTAAGTAGAAGAACCAGAAATGCTACAAACCAAGCTAATTACCGGATATCACAAACGCGTGAAGTGCGATCGCGACATTCAACTAATAATCGCGCACGTTTAAATCGAGCTGCTTTCAGTTACGATGTGTCAATTGACTACAGTAACTACCAATGTGTTGTTATTGGTTCTATGAACTCGGTTTGCTCACACTCTAAGGCATTAAAATACAAAAACGAAGCCAATGGATTGTGTTGCGCAAATGGTAAAGTGAAATTGATACCATTGGATCCACCACCAGAACCATTGAACTCATTGGTTTCAGGAATAGGAACAGATTCTTTACACTTTTTGACACATATCCAACAATATTACAATTACTTTCAAATGACTTCATTTGGGGCAACAAATATAGTTCGGGAAAATTTTATGCCAACTTTCAAGGTATGTATTATAGCAGTTACTCATAATTATTTTACCACACCATAATATAATTTTTTTATTTACAGATACAAGGGCAAATATATCACAGAGCAGGTTCACAGTTACCAGTGTCAGATAGCGACATCAAATTCCTGCAAATTTATTTTATGGGCAATTCACCACAAGAAATTGATCTGCGTTGTGCACATAACAATTTAGTAAAGAGGTCTATTGTAGAACAATTACAAACTTAATTTCATAAACACTATCCACCGGAATTTTTAAACTCGCTGGATTTGCCAGGTTTGCCACCTCACAATCTTCAATTAAAGGTTGGATCGGTGGTTATAATGTTGCGAAATATCAACCAACCGCGTCTTTGCAACGGTACACGGTTAGGGATAAAAAAATTACTAAACAATGTGATAGAACAACTATACTCAAAGGAAAGTATAAAGGAGAAGATGTTCCCATACCACGCATCCCAATGATTCCGACTGATGAGCCATTTGAGTTTAAACGACTACAGTTTCCAGTGCGGCTTGCTTTTGCTATGACTATAAACAAGTCCCAGGGACAATCATTAAGTGTTTGTG
>VNJM01001039.1:0-24007 GCA_008042475.1 Drosophila kanapiae | reverse complement strand
ATCTTTGAGTGAAGGCAGCCATTTTTTTATTTTATATAGTAACCCTTTTCGCCATACTCTATCAAACGCTTGCTGAACATCAAGAAATGCTCCGGTGCAGTATTCTTTACACCCAAATGCTGTTATAATTTAATTTATCACTCTAAGGCACTGCTCTGGGGTTCCATGCCCTCTCCTGAAACCAAACTGGTGAATGATGGCGAGTTCGTCCAAAATAGGCAACATTCTCTTCAAGAGTATTTTTTCAAATACCTTAGAAAATGTTGACAGTAAGCTTATGGGACGGTACGAGTTTCAGGTTTCTTTGGCTTTAAAATCACCTCCACCTCAGCACATTTCCACTGAGTAGGAAAATGTTCCAGCCTCATGATCACATTAAATATAAGAGTTAATAAACGAATGCATTTTGGTGGTAAGGTTTTTATAGTTAGCCCATCAATTTTGTCCGGCTTTCCGGCTGTTTTTAAGTTATTAATTTTCATTAAAACTTCCTTCGTTTGTGTACGATGAATTGGTAAGCTCTCTTGGCACGGAGAAACTAAAAATCTCTCTCTGTGTTTCTCTTAGCCGGTTTTTGAGATATTTTGTTGCTCTCCACAGATTTGGCAGTTTGTTGGCAGTTAGTTGCAGGAGTTGAAGATAAATAGCTCGCTGTATGTATTGCGGCAGTTAAATACTCTACTGCATAATCTATTTCGACGCCTGTTTTTAAATACAAATTGGAATTTAAATTTTATTCTATATGGTTTTTTAAGGCAGTGATGTTTGTAGTTGCTGAGAATATTTTATATGGCTTTGCATACATACAAGCTACAGCGCTATATGTGGCTATTATAAAGAATGATCAGAGCTTAAGTCAAAATTTCGTTATATTCATTCATTTCTGGAATTCCAGAAAAAAATATAAAATCTATCAAGTCAGGAATTTTGCGGCTGTCGGTAGGCCAGTATGTTGGTTTTCCAGTTGAAAGGCTTACCAATTTGTTGGCTCGTCCATGTCCCTGAAAGAAGGTATTGAAATCCGCATCTTTGAGTGAAGGCAGCCATTTTTTTATTTTATATAGTAACCCTTTTCGCCATACTCTATCAAACGCTTGCTGAACATCAAGAAATGCTCCGGTGCAGTATTCTTTACACCCAAATGCTGTTATAATTTAATTTATCACTCTAAGGCACTGCTCTGGGGTTCCATGCCCTCTCCTGAAACCAAACTGGTGAATGATGGCGAGTTCGTCCAAAATAGGCAACATTCTCTTCAAGAGTATTTTTTCAAATACCTTAGAAAATGTTGACAGTAAGCTTATGGGACGGTACGAGTTTCAGGTTTCTTTGGCTTTAAAATCACCTCCACCTCAGCACATTTCCACTGAGTAGGAAAATGTTCCAGCCTCATGATCACATTAAATATAAGAAGAAGAAGAAGAAGAAGCTTCCCTTTGGGTTTGTTAGTCTGGAACCCCATTATGGGTGTTAAAATCACCTCCTACAATGAATATCGGCCCATGTCTCTGAAAGAAGGTATTGAAATCCACTTCTTTGAGTGAATATCGAGGGCAGATAGATAGCAGATACTATCACATCTGCATGCAGACATTTTATCTCTATAACAGCTGCTTGTATTGAGTCTTCCCTGACACTGTCAATAATTGTAAATTTTATTCCATTTTTAACGAGCCTTCATGAGCTCTATTCGCATGGTGGTCGGCTCTTATTAAGTCATATCCGATTATCCGACAGTAAGATTTGGTGGTAAATTGTGTTTCCGATACGAGGTGTATTTAATTTTTTTAAAAACATAGATATTTCATAAACATGATTGAAAAGCCCATTGGCAATCCATATTCCGATATTAAGATTTATTTGCATAATTTGTTTTCAAGTTCAAACTGTTTTTCCAATAAGTGTCCTATTCGTTCTAATGAATTGCTTGTGTTAGTATTATCTGATGTCACTTTAGCATATGTTTGGTGTCCGTTAGATTTTTTGAACAGCGCTGCATTCGGTGAAGCAAAATTGGAGGTTGTTTCAGTTTTATTGACTGTGTTTATATTTTGTTTGCGACCTGTTGGCGTCTTTTTGGACATGAGTTCCTGGTAAATACCCTTTGTAGCTTGCAGCATGATTTCCATCACAGTTTGCTCATTTAGCTGTAGACTAAGATAAAGTTTCGGGCAGCAGATGCTTGGTGTGCAAGAGAGCACTTAACGCACTTGAAGTCTTTTGAGCAGTAAGTTTTAGTGTGTCCATATTGTTGGCAGCGATAACATTGAACTATATCAATAACTTTGCGAGCTGGCTCGATGTTGACTATAGCATGTCCTCGTTGTTTTTGTCTGGCTCAATATGAAGAAACAATAGATTTAATGGTTCCTTTGTAACTCGGCTTTTGATGTTACTTATGTTTCTAACCTTGTGTCCCTTAGATTCTACTTCGTTCTTAATCAGTGCAGATTCTGTTTAAAAGTGAAGATTTTTAGTAACTACTCTAAAGGCTCTCTATTGTTCATCACTTAGAGTTTTAATTAATTTTCTATAATCTTCTACAGTTTTAACCATAACTCGAACATGTCCATCTCGTTGAATTTTGTAGTGAAAATGTAGCATAGCAATTTTTTTCTTGAGATATGAGAGCATTCGAGTTATATTAGCAGCATCAGATACAAATATTGGCGGTGGTTTGTCTAAATCGCTGCTTGCGTTGCCTTTTCTTTAGTTTTCGTTGTCTTTCTATGATCAGCTGGATTATCAGTGCTTAGAAGGTTAAACTTATTTTGGATGCTTGGTACAGCATCCAGTGCAGTTACTTTCCTAGCAAAAGGTGGGGAATTTGGATTCGGTCGTTTGTTTTGCTTCGGTTTTACCCTCTGCCAGTGCCAAACCGATAGGTCTTCGTTGGTGTCAGGGTATCAACATTTTATGACTCCAAAGCTCGATGATTTGTTGTTGTATAGAAGATGCTGATAAGGTCTAACGGTACTTAGAATAAGGTCGAATGATAACTCTTGAAAGTAAATGAATACTCAGTGAGTGTTTGATCGCGACTCGTTGAATTACCTTGAAGGTCACTTTGAGGCCATGCTTTTTAAAAGCTTATAAATGTAGTTATAGCATCGCTATTTTTGCATTTAATTTTCATTTCATTTCAATTGTAACAGTGCGTCAACGTAGTCACACAGCCAGTTGAAGAAACAAAAATGATGCTTTACTACAACAATGGACCAACCAGGGTATTGCAGAATCCCTTAACATACATTGTATGTGGAGAGCCGCATCAATAGTCCGACAGTAAAGTTTGGCGTATTGTCTGTAATGGTTTGGGGGTGTATTAGCTGCAAGCGGGTCGGAAACGTGGCATTTATTGAGAATACTATGAATGCCTTGACATCCTAAAGAAAAATTTTAAAGCAAAGTGATTCAAAATTTGTGGAAGACATAAGCGACAAAAGCACAAACTTTAAGTTCAGCCAAGATAACGATCCCAAGCTAAAACCGATGAATCTACGCACATACATATATATATATACACCATCCCAGGGTGCCGACCTCAAACCCATAGAAAATTTGTGGATCTATCTTTTGATATGTGCTAAAAACTTCACTATTAGAAGAATGGGAAGAGATTCCCTTGGAACATAACCTTACAAAGCTGATAAATTCCATGAAAAAACATACCCAACAAATGGTTAATGCTAGGGGGGGGAGGGGGGTGGGGCTTACAAATTACTAAAATTTAAAGAAGCTAGTTTAAGTTTGTGTCAAACATTTGTAATCTTAGATTTTGTTTTCTTTTCCATTTTCTTTAAATTATTTTGTCTATGTTGTTTCACTAGATAGTTAGGTACACATACTTATAATTATGCATGTAAAAAAATTGTATATGTAGTGATTATTTTGGCATGCATAGTGACAAAACTTGTAGCCCTGACAAGGTCTTGAGATAAACTGGAACAAATACATATTGGTGTATAATTTTTGTAGTTTTGGAAGCTTTTCACACTTATGTACATACATATCTACGTATAAATAACAACCCTGAAGTCACGTTGTAGATTTTTTTGTCATCATTGAATCCCTAATATAGAAAATACATATGAGTATAAAATTATTCTAGTTCTGGAAGCTTTTCACACATTTCTACGTATAAATATCTACTATGTATGTACATATGTATGTATGTATAAATATAAGTATGAGGCGAGGGTTGAAAAATCGTTAAATTTCGTACAAAGAAAAAGATGGTTCACTATTAGTTTTGATTATCTTAATGGAGTTCTTTTTAGCAAGTAGGCACCTCAGAACGCATAAAATAAAATGTTTCTTCTTTTGCAAATCGTTTTTTCACACAACCGTCTTTTTTACTTTGGTACTGCGCGATGATGATTAGACTATAACGGAAGGGTGGCAATCCAAACACTGTGCCACTGATTAAACGTTAACAGTTGGTTGAAAATAACGCATATCAAATTATATAGTATGTTGATTTAATTTACATTATTTATTTTCAGAGCTGTTATGAAGTTAAAAAAATAACAGATAGTGTTTAACTATTACTTTAACCTGAAGAAAAGTTGCAACGGCAACCTAAATCTCTTGTGTAAATAATCGATTTTCGATAACCATGCCTTTAAATTGGGTTTAAAGCTATCGTTATTTTTGGAATAATTATGATGCCAAGTACTCAGATCGACGAAAAGTGCTAGGTAGAGAGTAGAGTTCCCAGTGGTCGATTATGCCAATCTGGATATTAATAATAAATAGCATGCGAACTGACTATGCAAAAATTGTCAAGCACTATTATGTTTAATAGTTAACATTTCTTTAATTAACCTTAAAATTTTGGACTAGTAGTTTTTATATTTCAAATTTTTGTATAGTAAATAATAATAATTATTATTATTATGCATTACATTTGGTATGTGTACCAGAGCTCGGCATTGAGTATTCGATTTGATCAACCTCGCTCAAAACAGTCACAACTCAACACATCGGTTCGCTACAAAATTGTTCGAAACAAGTAGCAATGCATCTTTGCTATTCACACAAAGCGTTCGATCCAAGAAAATCCTTACGAAACAATCAAGAGTCATTGGAACTGAATGTTCGCTTTGAGAACGCTCAAGCACGATCGATTCATTTATATTAAAACAAAGTTTTGCATCACAAAAAATCCAAGTCAATGAATGGGTATGATTGAAAAAATTGTGATCGTTGCAGCTCTCTGAAGGCACATTTTCATAGTGCTTTATGAAAAAAATCTGATTTTCTATATAATCGTCATTCTTATGAAATTTAACAAATGAAAGAGTTGGAAGTCATTTGGTACTGGACCATAGAAAAAGAACCACTTTAGTGTTTTTTTTTTTTTTAGACTTTGGTTGTTTATTTTGAATCTTCTCCTACGAGACTAACAAAATGTGTTAAAATCTTAAAGTACTACATTATTCTAACAGTTTCTTAAACTGTATTTATGTTAGAAGGTCCTAATAATTGACGCTGGATGGGACGGTCGTTGCGACGAAGGCGGGAACGGTTTCATTCCAACGTTAATGCTCTAGCGAGGTGATTTGGATGGGTTCACAGCTTTGTGTAGTAATTTTCCATTTGCTGCGCTATTACATCTCGAACGGGGAGTATATTCAAGTCTCTCTGAATGTTTCCACTCCGAACGTACCACGGTGCCCCAGTGATGGTTCTCAGGATCTTTGCTTGGGCGCTCTGCACGATTTCTACGTTGCTGTTACTGGCGCTCCCCCACAGCTGGGAGCCATAAGTCCAGATTGGTTTCAAAACGGTGTTGTAGAGGAGGACCTTGTAGTGCAGGCTGAGGGGGGAGCGGGAGTTTATAAGCCAATGCAGACTGTTAGCCCTTAGGTGAGTTCGTTTAGCTTCAATATGCTTGCGCCACGTAAGCCTTCTGTCGAGGTGTACGCCAAGATACGTTACTTCTTCTGACTGAGGAAGCACGGTGTTGTTTAGTGTGAGCCTTGGGCAATTTCGTCTATTTAAGGTAAAGGTTACGTGTTTACATTTTAATTCGTTTACTTTTATACGCCAGTCTGAGAGCCATTTCTCTACTGCATCAAGGTGGGTCGCAAGTTGCGCTGAAGCTTGTTGTGGACATTTAGATCGGCTGAGGATCGCGGTGTCGTCGGCAAACATAGACATAGTCAGTCGGCTGCTCGTAGGAATATCAGAAGTGTAGAGTAGGTATAGAGTTGGCCCGAGAACGCTGCCTTTAGAAACACCAGCTTCGATGTTATGTTCAGCTGACATGGAAGTATTGCACCTCACAGCAAATATCCTTTTATAAAGATAAGACTTCAGTTTCAGAGTTTATGCGTGTTATTAGGG
Organism: Drosophila kanapiae; assembly: GCA_008042475.1. Taxonomy (NCBI): domain Eukaryota; kingdom Metazoa; phylum Arthropoda; class Insecta; order Diptera; family Drosophilidae; genus Drosophila; species Drosophila kanapiae. Next base: position 17,656 of record VNJM01001039.1, on the reverse strand, counting down.
AGCATTGTTTTGATTTTATGCATTAGGCCGTCAAGCCATACTCTGTCGAATGCTTGAGAGACGTCCAGATATACCGCAGTATTCCCTATTTTCGAATGCATTTCGGATTTCTGATGTTATGCGGTTCACCTGTTCGATAGTTCCATGTTTTTCGCGAAAGCTGGATTTGGCTGGAACACATTTTGAAGGTGGCGAATGCGTCGGCTCTGTCTTTGTCGCTTCGGGCCCAGCAACCTTAAGGGGTCCTTATTGGCGTAACCATTATTGTTGGAGGGCTCAACGTTGAGTGGGCTTTCCATAGAGTGAATTTTGAACTGGATGGGGATAGTTGCTCTATGTAGCGCTGTTGGGATCTATCTTCTTCTTGTCGGAGTGCATTGGTGAGTCGACGGGAAGCTTCCTTCAACTGTTGCTTTGCAGATGGTGATCGATGTAGTTGCCATTCGCGCCGGGAACGACGCTTTGCCAGGACTAGCAGCTCTATTGCTGTATTCGTGTGCTTTGTGTTATGTGTTATGTTTTGCCTTCGAGGTGTTGCGATTCGAGCCGCTGAACCCAAAACTGACTCTAGCGTGCTTACGGTTCTGTTGATGTCATCTTCGCCTTTTAGCTGTGGTGTAAGTTCAATGTGCGAACTTACGTATTTTTTCAATTTGAGCCATTTTGTGCTGTTAGAGGTTAGCATGACGGGATTGTCATTAACTGGCTGTTGGTTTAGGCTAAAGAGTACAGGCGAGTGGTCTGATGATAGATCCGAGAGAGGACTGGCGCTAATCAGATTTCGTGGGATGTTTTTTGTAACTGCGAAGTCAATCAAATCTGGCAGTTTTCTGGGGTCACTTGGCCAGTGTGTAGGTGACCCAGGGGAAACGCAGTCGAGTTTATTGCTAGGTTTTATAATTGTGTAATACAGTTGTCTACCTTTCGGCGTCACGAGGCGAGATCCCCAGTGCGTATGCTTAGCGTTATAGTCTCCTGCTGCCAATTTATCGCCTACTTTAACTGACTAGGCAACTACTTTAGCCTAGTCAGTTAAAGTAGGCGATAAATTGGGCTTCGGATATGGTGAATCGAGGAGGACAGTATACCGCTGCTAGAGCTAGATTGTGGCAACCCAACTGAATGTTGATAGATGTGGCTTGCAGGTAGTCAGTAGCAAACGTGTTGTGAAAGTGGTGCTTGATTCGGTTTTTAACAAGGATTCCAGTGCCTCAATGGGCCTTTCCATCAGGATGATAAAAAAAATATAAAACATATACCCTCGGATTTGGAAATTGTATTTGTTGGTAAGGTGGGTTTCTGCAAGTAGCATTACGTCGATTTCATTGTCGTTCATAGCTCGTTCATAGCTAGCTCAAGTTTGTGCCGTGAAACGCCGTTGGCATTCCACAGTGCAATGCGCACGGGAGCCATTGATTATTTTGATAACGTGCTTTGGAGCATCTGAATCAAAATATTTTGATTTGCCAACATATTTTGCATGGTGGTTCGCATAAAAGAATGAATTCATCCATACTTTGTTGCAGCTTGAGAGTCATCATTTCCATTTTATTTTCTGCCTGCTCTGCAGGTTGGTAGGGGACTGTATGTGGTGTTTGGACATTGTAGGCAGGGCTCTCGTGATCCGATTTCAAAACACCTGCAAAGCTTAAATTTTTAGTTATAGTGGAACTGCCGAGTAAAGATGCTGCTGACGAAAAGAAGACTCCTGGTGTGGATTTTGAGGGTATCAGTGGTGTATGGTGAGATCGTGCTGTTGACACTCGTTGGCTGATCCGACTTTTTAGCTCCTTGTATACTTGACAGCCTCTGTAGTTTGCTGTGTGATCTCCTCCGCAGCTACTGCATTTTTTGCTATTTGGCTTGTTTTTTAGTTCACACATAGCAGAGGTATGCAGCACTCCGCAAGCGACGCTATCTTTTTGTCGTTATTAATGACTATTTTTTGCTATTTGGCTTGTTTTTTAGTTCACACATAGCAGAGGTATGCAGCACTCCGCAAGCGACGCTATCTTTTTGTCGTTATTAATGAAGAAAGGGTTTCGTCAGATGTATCAGCCAAAATTTCAAATCTGTTTGCTGTGTTAGAGTTTTGCACAGTTCCTTGGCTTGAGGAGGCCCGATTGATTTTTGCGACGTTTCCCATTTTCGTGTCTTGTGGACTTAGTATTCTTTTAATGTTTACGTAGCGATCCATGCCAGTCTGTATGGTCGAACCTAGCTTTTTAAGTGGGGCGTTAGTCGGTGCTGCGCTAGTTGCAGCTGCTAAATCCACCAACACAGCAGGTAGAACGATCGACGGGCATACAGACGAAACTGATGTAGTTGTTATTGTCATTGCATTTACAGTTACTAATGTCGTCACTGTGCTGGTAACCGTGGCCAGGCATGTTGGGAGTTGGGGCGAGGCAAGGCAGGGAAGAGGGGGAGCGCACTTATCGCTTACCGCGCTTTGCACCGTCGCTGACATTGACGGAGAGAGAGAGCGCATCCTTTCGTTTTGTATAGGTTTGAGTTCGTTAGACGGTGTCGGGATTAACGATCGTGTTAGAGCAGAAGCTTTTGTTGTTGCTGCTTCGGCTACGTCTGTCGATACGAAAGAGAAGTATGCATTGCTCTTTTGCAGCGACAGCCGACGCTCGTCTTGGTTACGTTGGCGCTGCGCCCGAACTTCGTGTGGGTTCATCACCTTATTTGATTAATTTTTTTACTTTTATTTGTATTTTAGTATTAGAAGTACTTATTAATAAAGAAATACAAAATAGTAGTAGCTTGTGACTTTTCATCGCACTAAGCAACTTTTCGCCGTTTATTTTTGTTTTGTATCGGGTTTTTTTCAACGATTGTCCTCCGGCGCACGAGAGAACTAAATACACGTCTGCACTCGCCGAATTCCATTCAATTTATGATGGCACTTCTAGTTAAGTGTTAACACTGCAATTATGTAATTATTATTGGCGGGATGTTAGGTTATGTAGCGGCCAGACATAGTTTCTTTTAAATCATATATTTTGTATTTAAAAGATTGTGCTGTGCATTAATTGTATTTCATTTAAAATCTTCTGCTTTTTTTGTGGGCTCGCCTTATTGTTCTCTTGTGATACAGTCTGCGTAATTAAATCCTGCAAAAAAAAACAATTACTATCGCTGAAAGGTCACAATCAAAGACCCGGCATCGCCCAGTCTCAAAAACTTCCCAGGCTGAACTATTGGCCCCAATCGGAAAAATAGGAAAAATAGAACACCAAGCCGAACAATAAAATATTAAGGTGGAAAACATTTAACTTTATAATAAAATGGAATTTCATTGTTCAATATAAATGTCCCTAACGAATTCTTGAACACAATATGCTCAGATTTGTAGTGGCGCATATCACGTTAGAAATTATTTCCATAAATTAGGCAAATGATTCGTTCTGTCTATCTATTGAAGCAATTATAGTATGAGTCACCGAAGTGGTCGCACTCCTACAGCGCCACCTAGCGTAAAACTTTCGTACTTAAAAATAGTAGATTGCTTATAGATTGCCGTAAAACCAAGCTTATCCATGCTCTCTTTTCTACCTGATCGCCACAGTACATAGACGTGTATAAGTGTCCCCAAGAGGCGTTAAGTTTTATCACCAGCCATATAACATATAGACTAGTCATTTCAAACAACGAGAATGGACACAATCATTTTTAAGTGACAGGCAGCAGAGATCTGAATGCGACAGGTCCCGCAGTTTCGTCTATACTCGGCAATTTTGCTCTCTCTCTCTTTGCGCGAGTTACCGCCCACTCGGTAGACAACAAGCGACCAACCAAACCTCCCAAAGCTACCGTAGAATCGGTACTTTGTAACTAAATGTTGCAAACATAAACAACGACCGGCATATATTTTAAACCAATGGTGGAAATTTCCACCATTGAGTTACTATAACTGACGCAGCCGGACACGATGTACCACAACGTCACACTATTACTATAAGCACACGTTAAAAATAAGTACACAAGTTAGAGATATATAGTGAATCTTGTGTTAATCCAACAAGAAAAGAAAAGAGAAAAAGATGAGTGTAAAGAGAGAGTATGTCCGCAGTGCCATTCCGTGTTCGGCGGACTACTACTCTAAGATAATTTTTTGCAAAATTTGAATAAAAATACAAGGAAAGTTATCTAAAATAAATATAAAATAGTACGTCCGCATCGCGTGTTCAGCGGATTACTACTCTAAGAAAAAATGTTTTGCAAAATGTGAATAAAAGTTAAAGAGGAAAAGTATCAAAAAAAAAAAAAAAAAAAAAAAAAAAAAAAGAAAAGAAAAGAAAAATTAACAAGAAAGAAAAGAAAGGAAAAAAATAAAGATAGTATGTCCACAGTCCCATCGCGTGTTCTGCGGAGTACTACGCGAAGAATTTTCCAAATGTAATAAAGGGATAATAATATAAATAAATAAAGTATAATTGTTCGGAACGAATAGAGTCCGCAGTCCCATCGCGTGTTCGGCGGATTGCTACTCTAAGAAAATTTTTTTTTTGCAAAATGTGAATAAAAGTTAGAGAGGAAAGTATACACCATAATTTTGTTTTCTTTTAAATATGAAATAATACACTTTTCTTTAAAAATAAAGTATTGAACAAGCCCACGGGGGGAACACTACACTAACATTATTATAAATAAGGATTACTATACAAATCAAATACACATACATGAGAAACAATTACTACATTTTTGGTAAGAGACAGTCTAATAGTGAACAGAACGCCCAGACTAATTCGTTATCCATTGGATTCTAGTGCTACTTCATCACCTCCGCGCACTCTGAATGCGCTTGCTAATTCCGCGGACCTCTTTGCCTCTATGAGAATCACTGATATCATTCGGTTTCTACCCACCTATTCGGGGGACCCCTTTACTCTAAACGAGTTCATTAACAACGTGGAGGAGATCATACTTATGATCAGAGGTACGGATCAAACCCCTTACGGCCAGATGTTGCTTAGAGCAATAAGTCAAAAGATTGAAGGAAGGGCAAACAAGGCAGTTATAGCTTCGGGAGCCAACCATATTAGGGATGAGATCAAAGAATCCCTACTGAGGCATTGTAGGGACAGGAGAAACGAGGAGACACTAATGACGGAACTATTTAACCTAAAACAAGGACAGTTGTCCCTTCAAAAACTATACGAAAAGATAACGAAAATCAAGTTAGCTCTTTTCAGACTCATCGAAACGGAGGAAACTGAATCGTTAGCTATTAGGGTTAGGCAAAGAGTAGTCTCACAGTCATGCATAACTACCTTTTTTGGCGGACTACGGGATAACCTAAGTAGCATAGTCAGGTCCTTCAAACCGGCCGAACAACACATATAGACAACAGAAAAAACCATATAGACAGTGCTCGTTCCAACCAGAACCAATATCAAAAGAGAAAGTATAATAACCGATACCAAGACAGGGAATATAATCGCTACAACAGGTTTGAAAATCCTACGTACAATCGTACGGGCTATGACAACACTAACCGCAACAATAGATACGAGGCAATTATGGCTAGCGATGACGTCCCTAGTACGTCAAACGCCGCTGCCAAAAATAACTCCAATATCTGTAGATTTAACTCATGTGGACAAAGGGTATACAACATCGAAACTAAGAATAAAACAAACGACACGGAAACAGTACATGACATTGAAGAGGAGGAAAATTTTCCAGTAAGAGCCTCAAAACGCAAACAGGATTCCTGAATAAGTTTCAGCTAGACGCTAATTTACCATACATAGGACTTTCATTCCAAGATAATCACAATCTTAAATTTCTAATTGACACAGGTGCTGAGGGCTCGTTTATTAACCCTAAATTTGTACACGATGATAAAAAAGTAACGCTCAAAAAACCTATTTCTTACGACTATTCTCCTGGAACATTCAATTTTACAAATGGCAATATTACCCATTTTCGAGAAAGTAAATGATCAAAGGTTATTTATTTCCTTTTCTATGAATATATTTACCCAACTGTCGGCCATTATTAATATCTCACAGCTTACTTTTACAACACCACATAGCAGACTTCCCCTACGGGTCGAACCCAATCGTTCTTCGGAGGTTTTCCATATTAAAGAAGAATCTAAAGCACTCATAAAAATTCCGGTTAGTGTAAAAGAAGGGTAATTTTTGTGCGATCGCATTCGTATAGGGGTCGTCCCCTATCACTGGAGGAATCTACACGGCACAAGAAAAGTTAAGCCTAATCGAAATAAACAATTTCTCTACCAAACCCAAAAAGTTTATATTGGATTCGAGATTACAGGTTGACAAGTTTGAAGAGGACAAATTCGCCCTCGTTAACGTTATGCCCAGTAATGTTGATTACAAGACTAAGACTCCGACCTCAGTATTTAATATGATGCGAACGGACCATTTAAATGAGGAAGAAAGACAACAGCTATTCCAACTTTGCAAGAAATTCACTAACTTAGTATTTCGAAAAGGCGACAAACTTTCATTTTCCAATCAGGTAAAACACCAAATAAAAATCACGGACGACAAACCGGTATTTCGGCAGAGCAAAATATTTCACAGCACTTGACTTGGCTACCATCTAATTGAAATGGAAGCCAAAGACACCCCAAAGTCGGCCTTCACGGCGCTAGGTGGACATTACGAATTTATTCGTATGCCCTTCGTTCTTACAAACGCTACAGCAATGTTCCAAAGAGTAATGGATAACGTTTTAGCTGACCTCAATGGGGAATGTTGTTTGGTTTATCTAGACGACATTATAGTATTCTCACCATCTCTCCAATCTCACATCGCCGACTTAGACACAGTTTTCCATAGGCTAAATCAGGCAAACCTAAAGATCCAACCATATAAGTCAGAGTTTTTCGTAATTAAATTGATTACTTAGGACATATCGTTACGGAAGATAGCATCAAGCCAAACCAAAAAAAAAGATTGTGACAATAAAGGCATTTCCAATTCCGACCACCAGGAAGGAGGTCAAATCGTTTCTTGACCTGGTACTATAGGAAGTTCATACGCGATTTCGCAAAGATAACTAAACCAATGACGGAATAACTGAAAGGTAAAGCCCCGGTATTGCTAACAGACGAGTTCAAAAAAGCTTTCCAGACAAGCAAAACGCTATGTAATGATCCCGTATTATAGAACCCAGATTTTACAAAACCCTTCATACTAACTACTGATGCCAGTATTTAAGAACCATTTTAAGGAATACAATTTGATTAGGTGTAAGACTTTTCTCACGGACATTACGTCTAAAGAGGAGTTGGCCATCCGAAATTATCACATAAATAACAACAATCGGGGGATAAAGGAAACACTCAACCATTTAAAAAGAACAATATATTTCCCTTATATGAAACAAAAAATTACACAAATAATAAATAATTGCGATACCTGTCAAACACTAAAATACGATAGAAGACCTTCAAAACCATTTTATCAAAAGACGGAAACTCCCTCCTTACCCTTGCAAATAGTACACATCGACACATATATAATTAACAGACAGACTATTTTAACCATAATTGACAAATTTTCCAAATTCGCTTGTGCGTATACGATTCCAGATAGAAGTTGTATAAACGTAGTAAGTTCTTTAAAGAACTATTTCAGCCTTTTTGGTATTCCAAAAAAGTTCATTTTTTATCAGGGAACAGAATTTTCTGGTAAAATTTTTAACGATTTCTGCGCACAATAAGACGTTACGACCCACGTAACCTCATTCCAACAGTAACTCTCCGGTGGAAAGGCTTCATTCGTCTTTAACGGAGATTTACCAATTCATTTTCGAGAACAGAAAGGCTCAGAAGCTGGATTGCATCCATGAGGAAATATTAGATGAGACTCTAACAACTTACAACAATTCCATGCATTCCGCAACTAAGTTGACCCTTTTGAACTGTTCTCTGGGAGAACACACATTTTTTCCAGGGACATAAAATTTGATTCAGAACATGACAAGATTTTACTAATGCAACTGTCAATTTCGCAAAGACCATTGAGGAACTTAAGATGTCCCATGCCAGTGAGGCTATGGGCGTATTAGAGACAAAACTTAAACAACTAAAGACCAGAGTAGATGCCCTATTACCAAAGTCACGACAGAGAAAAGGGTTGGTAAACGGTTTAGGGCACATAATAAAGATAGTAACCGGAAACTTAAACGAAACCAATGGGCAAAAGTTCAAGGAAAACTTCGAGACCTTGGCGGACAATGAGAGAGAACTAATGAATAAGGCAAACAAGCAGACGATTTTTAACAACATTAAAACTAGATTTGAAAATATAAAGAATCACATAAATAAGGAAAAAGAAATTATTAATAAGTTTATAAATAATAACAAGAACACAATCTATAAAACAATTAATGACGAAGGTGAATTTATGCATGTCCTACAATATATTACGAGAATAAGCTTCAATATCGATGTAATTTCTAATTATATTACCAATATCGAACAAAGCATCCTCTTATCAAAATTAAAAATTATATTTATTTTCATACTGTAGCAAGAAGAAATAAATGTAATTAACAATGAAATGAACGATGTAGATATAACAGAAATGTCGGATGATAATATCTTTAAATTACTAGAGTTAGAAACATTTATGATTGGCAGTAAAATTACATTTAAAATTAAAATACCAGCATTTAGCAAACACAATTACGAATTCTTGCACATCATTCTGTTACCTATAAATCGAACTAAATTTTTAATAATACCAAACTATATGGCTTACCATGATTATAATAATATTAAATACTTTAAGGATAGATGTAGCATTATTGAGCATTTATATATTTGCGAGGAGATACAAGCGAGTGTCTCAGTGGGATTCTATCTATGGATAAGGCTTCCTGCAAGCCGAAGGAAGTGGGAATAATATAGACAATTACAGAAGCCGAACCAGCACATGTGTTCATTTTCAACATTGCTAACACAACTATAGAGTCAAAATATTCTAAGATACTGTTCATAAGTGGATCAGCCTTGGTGACATTTCGGAATTGTTCAGTCAGCATCAATGGGATTCCTTACGATAAAGAACTACTGGCGCTACAAGACAAAATTCAAATTTCAATGACCAACATACTTTAAATAAATATCACAGATAACATCGAGGATCTAAGCTTACACGAATTAAACCTAAAAGCTATCGACGATCAGAATTCCATAAAAGATTGGAAAAAGATGACTACAGCTAACTTTGGAACAGTATACTTACTGTTTTTCATTGGAATAGTTGTCAATAGCGTAATAATCGCTCGATAAAGGAAGATCATTTATACGTCAGCATTGCCAGCCCCCGCCAACTCTACAAGCGGAAAGACGACACGAGCAGCCACTCCAGCGGTTTATACAGAAATACGTCTTTTTATACACTTTGTATTAGTATATAAGATTTTAATGTATTCTTTGACCAGCGGCGGCTTCTTGGCCGTTGTCAAACGATAATAAATTCAGTCTTGAAGACAAAAGCTAAGGAAGCGGTTCTGATTTAATTGACGCCAGCTAAGAATTCCCCAAAATCATAAAGCCTGGAACACCAAAGGGATTTCCATCGAGTTACTTAAGTTTGGAACACCAAGGGATTTCCATTGAGTTAGTTATTGGCCTTTGTATGTGTTGTGTTCATGTATTCACATACACGGATGCATGCGTGGTTAGGCAAGAATATTTTGTGTTTTGCTAATTTTCATTTTTGGACCCTAACAAATCACTATTGGGCTAACGATAAAAAAAAATATGATGTGTTATTTTATATTTTTTAATATTTCAGCATACTTTTTATACTTGTTCATAAATATGAATCTGGGGTAAGAGTAAAATGTTATGCATATACAAATTTATCGTCTAAGATGGGAACAGGGCATTTTTCCGTCGGTGACACTAAAACACCAACTACTTTTAGGTGGTTCAGAAAAGTTGAAACCAAATCATCAGTTGTTGGTATTCTGCGAGCGGAGAGTGCCTCCATACCCTACCGATGTTTGATTTTTAGGGAAGCGGGCCCTATATATATAAATCTTTTTCAGCCAGACCAGATTATTATGCCTTCTCCGTCTTCCAGTTCAAGAAACTAACCCACAAAATCCCTACTTCCTCGTCGGAAATATTAGCTTAAGAGAACCGCAGCCATGTAAAATAACTTTGTGTAAGAGTAGTACAGTGCTAACTATATTTTTAATTTAAAAATACCGTACAAAACCTATTTAACTCGTATCAGCGTTCAGATCTCGCACCAGAAAAGCTTTATAATTTTGTCACAAAAACCCAAACCCAACCATTCCTTTCCTGTTAGAAAACTTAAATTTAAAGGGGGGTCCGGTTTATCTCCTTAGACGGGTCTCAAGTTATCGGATTAGATTGGCTCAGAAAGATATCTTTAAAAAGAACCTGTCTAATGTACTACGGTATTGGATAAGATCCCTTATTGTATACATTATTTATTAATGAATTTCCCAAATTTTTGGCTAACTCTAGAGTACTCATTTGCGCAGATGACATTAAACTTTATGTATAAAGACATTTTTTTGCCATTCCAATTTACAAAAAGATCTCAAATTCTGTAGTGGTTTCTGAATTTTAACCTACAAGTGTCCATGAACAAAAATTCTTCTTCTCCTCTTCTTCTAGAAGAGATGTGGCTCTGCCTTGACAGCGTGTCAGCAATACAGTTACTCTCAAAGTCCTGGTCACCCATATGATGTTAATAGCAAACTAATTTGACCCCTTGTAAAGAGACCTGCGACAGCCTGCTATACTTAGCGAGTTGGTGTGTAAGTTAATTATTGTATGTGGGTTTTTAATTGTGTGGTACGTCTGCTCCTGCCGGAGGGTCCCACGCAGCGGTCACAATTAAATGTTGTAGGTGAGTTGCTATTTGCTTGGTACGCCTGCTGCTGAAGGAGGGTCCCACGCAGCGGTCACACTCCTTAGGAATATATTGGTAATAGAGGAAGGCCGCTTGGCCGATGATCCTCTGATCCAGAATTTAGGGAGATTACGTTGGAAGGGTGACTGCCCTTCTTACCTGCTGGCCTAGGGAATCAGACAGTATTTAAGTGATAACAAGCTAACGGCTGATAGCCGGAGTTATATTTGATTGAGCTGGTGCTCTTTATTCGATGAATACCAAAATTGAACTGAAACTTAAAGCTAACATAAAGGAGACTCATGGCGGCCACTCCAATGGGTAGTGTTTGCCGGCTATGCACGAGCTATGTCAGCTTGTGTCAGCAATTTGGCCGGAGCGAACTTTCTGACGATCGGTCATTGCCGTCGCCCGGTTAACTTAGTTAACTTGTATGTCGAAGTGATGGGTTTCATGGCAGCTTGGCTGTTCCTGTATATGTCTATATGTTTAGTCTGACAGCTAACACTGTTTAGACAAGTTAAAGTCTCCCTTATATTCTACATTGCTACATATCACATTCTGAATGTTGTTGATTGCTACACTTCCACAATCAGCAGAGCCGGCCTTGTTAACATTTCAAAAGGGACGGCTGCCTTAACAGCCGCGTCAAATGCAGTCATCATAGGCTTTAATTTGCGACGCTTGGTCAACCACGTGTCCTTATAAAAATAAGTACATATTTCATTGAAGTGCTGAATAATATCCAAGCTTTGAGTTTCAGAGCCTTGTATTGCAAGCAAAAATAGGGTGTTTTTCAACCCAGACCGCAAAACAGACTTGATCAAATGATTGCAAATGTCGTCTTTGCATCAAATCCCAAAATGTATGCATATATTTATATATATAATATAATCTACAGCCGATTGAAGCTAGTCATGTCCGTCTGTCCTATACTAGTCAGTAAGTTATCTATAAATAAACCAATAAAATAATTACTTAGTTGTTTCGTTTCAACATATTTTCGTTTACTGTGAGATATAGTAATTTTTATGTTTTCAGAATTACACTTTTAATTTTTTTAACATCGGACGATTATATCAGGAACGATCAGGAAAATAATATGAAAATGTATTTCACTTGGATATTTCTTTAAATATGAGCATATTTTAGTCATAGAATGTAAAGACTTGGTCAAATTGCAAACTGCAAGGATATACAAACTTCGGCTTCCAAAAGCTTTTTTCTGTTAATCTTAAAAATTATCGAAAATCAATCAGAATTACATGTGAAATAAATTCTTCTATGTACATACATTTTAAAATTTATAATCCCTAAGTAAGATTAGATTTAATGTAACATTATAATTTATCGTTTTCATTCTTTGTTTTGTAGTAAAAATTCATACATATTTAAATTTGTAATTTAACTTCTTTTGTGAGATTTTTGTATTTATGTGTGCGTCTTCATGATTTATTTTGTATCACTTTTATGTTGGCAGTGCCGTTATTATAATAAATTAAATTAATAACAAACTGACATACTGCGTTTTTTATGAAATGGCAAAATGGATGATATTGTCAAGAATTGGCTATACATCATGTGGTATATTTGATAAGTTAGAGTTACCACTAACATTTTCAATGGATTTATCCATAACGTAAGTACTACCAGCTAAATTATCCAAAGTTAGCTCGTTAGCTGTATCTATGGCGTATTCAAAACCATTATCTTTTGCTTTTAAATTGGGCGTCGTTGATGTTGAGGAGTAATCTTGCAAAATATCCATATTTATGACACTTTCCAGTTGTGTCAAAGAGTTTGCAGAGCTGTTTAAAGAGCCTGAGACTCCCGGCAATCCTAAAGAACAGATATTTATAATAAATGTAAAGTATTAATAGTTTACTTTACTATTCATTCCATTATTATTCATCAAATGCGGTAAATATGGTAGAGACGATGGATAATATCTAGATGTTTCACCAGAATCCGCTGAATGCATCGTTGTTGTTGTTGGAGGTAATAAGAACCTTGGGGAGATATTATTAACGCTAACCTTTTTTAAACTCTCTGTTAAAATATCGGTGTCTTTTTTCGTTATTATTCATTAACATTTAGTAACGTAACTTTCGCAAGTGTAAAATCGGGATGACTATTTTCGTTTTCTGTTTCAATTGTCGCCGTCGTTGAGGAAGTATTTGTTACTTTATTTACAGAGCTTTTGTTGAGACCTAAAAAAAATGTGGTAGTAGTTCAAAAATAAAAAAACTCGCTATATTTCTCTTCTTGTTATTACCTGTAACTGGAGATTGATTTCCACTGGTTCCACAACCACCACTCGTAGTGCTCGGCGGCCTAGGCAAGCGACGCCGTAGCCACGGATGCTTCAATGCTTCAGATGGTGTCAATCGTTTCTCTGAATCCCACTCCAAGCATCCGCGTAAAAAATTTAGGAACAGGGGATCTTTACATCCATCTAGCGCTTTAGATAAGCTCTTAGAGCAGGGAGGACCACGTGGCTTGCCCCTTCGGGACTGACCACCTATTAGAACAACCATTCCATCAGACATGGTGCGGACAGTGCAATAGCGGGGATATCCCTTTGGACTAAAAAATGATTTAGATCTCTTCGAACTGGCTAATATATTTTTATTTGGCATTCCCAAAACTTCAATAATGCAAGCCAGCTGATAGCAACTCCGCTAAAATACAACCCAATGACCACATATCAATAGCTTTTCCATATTTCGAACCTAATATGACTTCGGGAGCGCGATAGAAACGTGACTGGATATATGTGTAGATTCGTTGATTTTCAAAACAAGACGAACCAAAATCAATTACCTGTACCTGTATTCTGATTGAATTGGCCTTTGTATGTGTGCGTATTCATGTATTCACATACACGGATGCATGTAAGCGTGGTTATTTCGTTTCGAAGCCGGCAAGAATATTTTGTCTTTTGCTACATTTCATATTTGTTACCCTAGCAATATGGAAGTACACTTTCTTGAGAGCACTTGTTATGAATTCTGTTTAATGTTATTATTTAATTACTTATGACTATATATGTATGTATGTATTTATATGTATGCTTGTTATAATAATCATATAATATTTATTTAAAAGTCGCCGCTCGATTTAGTTACCAAACGTAATAAAATAGTAGTTTTTAACTTTTTCAAAACGAAAAATAAATATTTAATTAAATATTAAATATGTAAAATGTATATATGTAAAAGTGTGCGCAAAAAATGTATACAACAATCAATCAGCAGTAGGGTATGCAGGCACCCTCCGCTCGCAGAACAACAGATGATTTTGTTTCAACATTTGTGAACCACCTAAAAGTAGTTGTTATTTTAATGTCACCGACGGAAAAATGATCTGTTCCCATCTCAGAATATTCATTTTTATATCTTTCGGATATTACATTATTACATTAGACATTTCACTCTTATTCCAGATTCGAATTTCGGAGAAAATATAAAAAGTTAAAAATATAACACATAAGATTCTTATTTTTATCGTTAACCAAATAGAGAATACAAAACGAAACAACCACGCATACATGCATCCGCGTATGTCAATACATAAACTCTAACATACAAAGGCCAATTCAAGCACAGAAAAACCTTCTTCGAGATGCGCCTATTTGCATAGAGTAACTTATATAGAGGTCCAATTTCTGCGGTCGAGCTGTTTCTCTGCCGACGTCGACGCAAGCTGTGTTGGAAGTAAGCAGCTGATGGGATGTTATGTTGAAAAGTGCGAGGCAGCAGCGATAGGGTGTGTTGCCCGTAAGTGACACGCGTTCGACAGAGGAGTACAGGTGCAATATGAGAAAATCACCTTATATTCTAGACTAAACCTGTCTTTTAAATTAAAAAAATTTCATTTTTTATCAGGTAAGCCTGATAAAGGCATCTAATATTAAGATTTTGCAGCCCGAAAACATAATTCGCACCCTAACTGCGACTCTAGAGTTAAGTTCATATGTAAGATCACCATATTGTCTGTATCGCATCAACACACCGTACTACACCTACAAAATGAAATACAAGCTTGAAATAACTACGAAAGGCAAACACTTGGTCACCTTTGAGCGCTCAGCAATCATCAAGGGCATCAAGTATTTGAATCAGCGCGCGAGGCCCTTAAGAAAACTCCGGGCATATCTGGATCTCCGCTCCTAAACATCATCAGCTACGACCCAATATTGAGCATGCCCCTGCTCCACAGGATGAACAACCAAAATTTACATATCATCAAGGAATTTAAAGAAGAAATGGCATCAACATGGTTGCCCAAGATATGGTTCGCAGCTGGAGTAGGAATCAGCCTAATGTGTACTGGCTCGTTACTTCTTTTCCAAATGCTAAGAGAGAGTAGAGGAAGGTGTAAACTTTGCACTGCAAAGGGTCATCGACAGCTTCAGTATAACCAGGGACAGTATTGAAGGGGATTAGTTAACAAATAAGACGCTCATTTATTTATCTAAACATCCTCGCACGTGCATCTCATTGCACATATGTATTTACATGTTCAATAATATGTTAAACTGTAGACGAATTCAATTCAACATTTTCGCAATTCCACCTTGAGAGACTCCATAATTGAAGTATTTAAGTACCATTTCACACTTTTCAATAGACGTACGACCCATTATTTAAATTTGGATTTAAGTTCAAGTTAATACGCAAAAAAATAGCGAATTCAATGGAAAAGCAAGATCAGAAAACAGTGTTTTAAAACATTGTTTCGTTTTCATCCTATAGCGTTTAAAAATAATTGCATCAAATAAGCCACGCCAAAAAAAAAAAAAAATTTGAATTTTCTGTTTAAATACTAAAACCGACAGTAAATAAAATAATTAGAAAATATAATAATATATGTAGATTAGGTAAGCGCCATAATCTATGTACATATATTACTATATTTTTCAGTGTTAAAATTTTTGCGGTAAATGTTACGATCAAGTAAAGTTTTGATACGGGCTGTACTTCAAATAAGCTGTGAGTGACTTTACATATTTGCTGTGCTCGAGCAGTATTCGTGGCTAAACTCAGCCCTGATTTTTTTGTATTAATATTTGACAGTAGTGAAAATGGCTCTTTGACAATGCCATTTTGACACATAAACATTTAAAAAGTCTTCAAAATTCTCAGATTTTATAACGAAAATTTTGCAGAAACCTCAGATTCAAATAATCACATATATTAAAAGTTTCCAAGTCTATAATAAGTCTATATATAAAACATTCATTTGTATATATTTCTTTATTAGAAATAGGCATGCAAACGCTTTAGATCTAGAAATAAGGCCTTTGTTTTATTTTTAATTTTACCAGCAATTCAATTTTAAAGCCTTTTAGATTCCTTTCTTGACAAATGAATCCGTCTTTACATTAATTTAATTAAATTCAAATTTTTTAATTTTTTAACAATACAAATATGGCGACAAGTCTTCGATTAAATAAAAACAAATGGCAGGCATTCGAAAGCTCTATTCTCTCATGTCATAGGTATTTGTATATTACGAAATCATACCTTAATAATAGTTGTTAACATTTTACATACACAAATAAATAAAAATGCTTTTATTAAGAACTCTTTTTAACATTACTTATAAGACATATTCAACTAATACATAACATCCAATGAATAAAATAATGTCCGTTTACCCCGTTATACCCTTGCAGAGGGAATTATGATTTTATAGCCCCATTCTACATTGCTACATATCACATTCTGAATGTTGTTGATTGCTACACTTCCACAATCAGCAGAGCCGGCCTTGTTAACATTTCAAAAGGGACGGCTGCCTTAACAGCCGCGTCAAATGCAGTCATCATAGGCTTTAATTTGCGACGCTTGGTCAACCACGTGTCCTTATAAAAATAAGTACATATTTCATTGAAGTGCTGAATAATATCCAAGCTTTGAGTTTCAGAGCCTTGTATTGCAAGCAAAAATAGGGTGTTTTTCAACCCAGACCGCAAAACAGACTTGATCAAATGATTGCAAATGTCGTCTTTGCATCAAATCCCAAAATGTATGCATATATTTATATATATAATATAATCTACAGCCGATTGAAGCTAGTCATGTCCGTCTGTCCTATACTAGTCAGTAAGTTATCTATAAATAAACCAATAAAATAATTACTTAGTTGTTTCGTTTCAACATATTTTCGTTTACTGTGAGATATAGTAATTTTTATGTTTTCAGAATTACACTTTTAATTTTTTTAACATCGGACGATTATATCAGGAACGATCAGGAAAATAATATGAAAATGTATTTCACTTGGATATTTCTTTAAATATGAGCATATTTTAGTCATAGAATGTAAAGACTTGGTCAAATTGCAAACTGCAAGGATATACAAACTTCGGCTTCCAAAAGCTTTTTTCTGTTAATCTTAAAAATTATCGAAAATCAATCAGAATTACATGTGAAATAAATTCTTCTATGTACATACATTTTAAAATTTATAATCACTAAGTAAGATTAGATTTAATGTAACATTATAATTTATCGTTTTCATTCTTTGTTTTGTAGTAAAAATGCATACATATTTAAATTTGTAATTTAACTTCTTTTGTGAGATTTTTGTATTTATGTGTGCGTCTTCATGATTTATTTTGTATCACTTTTATGTTGGCAGTGCCGTTATTATAATAAATTAAATTAATAACAAACTGACATACTGCGTTTTTTATGAAATGGCAAAATGGATGATATTGTCAAGAATTGGCTATACATCATGTGGTATATTTGATAAGT
>VNJM01001037.1:0-22189 GCA_008042475.1 Drosophila kanapiae | reverse complement strand
AAAGAAAAGGCGGCCTATAGGAATAAGTCTTCCTAGGCCAGACCAGACCATTGTGCCCTCTACGTCTATGCCTGCAACAAAAAACTAACTAGCTCTATCCTCATTTCCTATAAGAATGCATGTAGAGGTCAGCAGTATATTCTCACTTACGACTTAATGGGGTTTATCCTCTTGAGCCGATGAGCCTGGCACATTGTATGGTGGATCGACCTGGTGACAGATAATACAAACAGATGACCCGTTTGGCACTCTTCGCAGATTAGGGTAGCGCTGTCTGTTGTGGGCACCATGGCAACGGCTGTTATCTGCTCCGAGTCGGGCGTACTGGGCGACTTCGAGGTGGACGGTTGCATGAGCAGAGCCTTCTTCAGACTTCCATCCTTGGGCATCTCCTGGAATTGGTACGTTTGTGCCTTTGCTTACTAATTGTGAAAACTTGAGTGTCACTTGGCGGTACTTGGCGTTTTTCGCGTTCTCAGCAAAGGGAATCTCTTTGAGAATCTTTTCTGCCGTTGTCCACAAAGAGTGCACAAGTTAATATGCCCCTCTCCCCGGCCTTTCCCCTCCGGGAAACGACGCATGGAAGGACTCTAATTTTTTTTTTTTTTTTCCCTTACACTCATACATACTTATTTTTAATAAATATTCATTCTTATATTGTACTCAAAGCAACACAGTCGTGTATATTTGCAAACTTCCTTCCAGCATTTTCTAAAGTCATACTCGCTTATGAGAGCTAATCTACTCTCTCGGTCACAGGACTTTAACTTAAGCAGCCGAACTACGAAGAAGCGATTAACCATGCCCGCTACGCTTTTCGATATAATTTCCTTGTTGGCCGAGGTGAGTAAACGAGTGACAGCGGTGGCTGTGAATATTTTAGTAGTGAGTTGTGAATTAATAATAATACATACTTAAAAGACTGCAAAGGACCACAAAACATAATTACATAATGAATGTACACAAAAAGGTGCGTACATATCCGCAGACAAAAAAAAAAATAATAATAAGCGAATTAATTTCTCTAGCCAGAGAAGCAGGCCCTAGTGCACACTCCTTTACGGTCAAACGTGACCAATATGATAGATTCTGCCTAAATACATTAGTATTTAGTAGTACATTAGTATTTAGTATTAGTATTAAAGGACCCACTTCGGTCAGCTATTAGGAACCAAAGGCCAGAGACAATCGAGACTAATTGAATTAAACTTCTCTATAAACCTTAATAAGCACTAAGAAAATCTAATCGCGACAGCTCGATATATAGGAATCACCCATATGTGAAAGGACAACTAACCAATAGTGACTACAATAGCCGCTACATACCGTGGTGACGTGGAGAGTTCGGACCGATAGGTCAGCTTAATATTTTTCATGAACCGAGTAGAAATTCTAGATCCTTTTTACCTTTACTGTTGCGCCACTGCAGATCATCGTATGAAGTGCATGAACGCTTTAGAGTTTTGTGTGCCAATAACTTCAAACGTAGACAGTTTTCCCAAACTAAAAACTTTAATCCTAACTTACTTAGTACGTATTCCTTCCTATTAATTTCCTTGCAAACTTTACCTATACTTTCACCTATCGCGCCAACTGACACTTAACTCTAACGAGCACGTGCTTGGTGTCAAAAGGTGTCCTTGAGTGTACTGACCGTAGTGCATCAACGTTCAAGAAGTAAAATACCACTCACAGGAGAAAGCTCTTGTCGTTGTATTTTATCACTCCCCCTTCAAATCATTTTGTGTCTACGTTAACAAAACTGATCGTATTCAGATTTATAATATCTGGTTTGTTGCCCAATGATCTTTATCAATCCGTATAGCATAAATACCAGCGGATTTATTCTACATTCGTTTTGCTGCTCTATTACTTTTTGCTTTTGCTTACGTTTACCGCTAACCCTTACATAGCATTGTTATTGTTGCGCTCTTCTTGTTTGTCGTGAACATTAATCCGTATAAAAGAAGAATAAAGCTTCAACCTTGCCACCTGCCAACATATAAAAATAGGCTTTTGTAAGACAGACAGATCTCGAGTGCTGGTTTTAACGAGCTGCTAAGTCGTTTTCAGAAGGTGGAATCAAACTTTACTAACAACTCCCTAATAATTTCATCCAAAACCACTCAGTAAAGCGACCAACTGGTCGCTTGGTCCCTCCGCTGTCTTTCGTGACGAAGACGATATTCAAACGGCAGCTGCTACTTCTGATCCTACTGACTCCAGGTCACAACTGTTCCTTGGATCCGCATCGCATAAGCCTTCTAATAATACGGGCCTAATATCTAATATCTAACAATCCAATGTACAATCCCCAGGCCATGCAAACGTCTCAAACGTGGCATTGGACATCGAGCAGTGGAAACCGAATTTTTGGAATTGCTCGTCCTAAAGCCATCTTTATTTCAAGATTAAATCCGGACGCGACACCAAACGATATAAAATCCCACTTTAGAAATAGTTTGAATGCTTCTGCCTCCGATTTTGTTTGTTGTCACTAAATTTATCTTCAAACAAATGATACACTTTTCATCTTTTAAAGTCTCTCTTCTGGATACTCTTTTTGATAAAGCTCTTGATTCTTCCATTTGTTCTGACCATGTAATTGTGCATGAATTTGTTACTAAACCGGTAGACCGGTAAAATGGTAATAGAATCACCGTTAACTCTGCCGCCATTCGTTAAAAAACTAACTTCACCCTTCACCATACACTATCAAAACGTTCGCAGCTTATTATGGAAACTTAGTTAGTTGTATACAAATAGTTTTTCTTTTGATGCAGACGTTCTTACTTTTACTGAAACCTGTTTAAATTCATCAGTGTCTGATTTTGATTTTGATCACCTTCTTGGCTTGGGCGATTTTAACATTCCCTCTTTGGTATGGATGCCTTTAGTTAATTTAAACACTTTAATTCCCACCAGTGAACACGATTTCGTCAAGAGCATAGTTAGTCCTTAAATCACGTCAATCCAGTTGTAAATTAAAATGGCAAGCTGCTTTATCTTGTCTTCGCTTCTAGTTTCTCTAACTCATGTGTATCTAGGATCGAACCACTTTTAATACCCGATTAACATTATCATCTTCCTCTCGAAATTGTTTTCAAAATATTATCTCTGCCTGCAGTCGATTATTTAGGAAAACCAGCTTTGCTGACTTAAATAGCACCTCCAAGAATCTGATCGGTCTTTTCTTAATTCTGCTTTTGAACCACCCATTGTAATAAATAAATTCTATAGTCTGCTTAACTCAGCGCTATACTATTTTCCATCCGGAACTTCTACTACGTCTTTTTACAATAGTATTTTTATTCCAATTATAGATGATGATATTGTTTCGGACAATCTTAAGCTGGTGAAATCTTCATTCTCTGCGGGCCCAGATCAAATTCCTTGTTGCATTCTTAAACGTACATTTATTTTACCGCTTCATAAAAAAGGTGTCGGTCTGACATAATAAACTATAGGGGGATTGCCAAGCTATGCGCTATTCCCAAATTGCTCGAGTTAATGGTTACCTCGCAGCTTCAACATCAATGTTACTCGTTTATACCGCCATCTCAGCACGGTTACATCAAACGCCGGTCCACCACTACCAACCTTCTAGAATTCACATCTTTCAGTAAGGATGGCCTTAAGCTAAAATCTTAAGTAATTTTCAGATTTTAGTAAAGAGTTCGATTCAATTAACAACGATCTTAGTTTTCCTAATAATCTTATCTAACCGAACCCAAAAAGTTTTATTTAATAGCTCTCTTTCTAAAAATGTCCTCGTTACATCGGGAGTTCTACAAAGTAGGCATTTGGGATCATTTCTCTTTGTTTTATTTATCAATGATTTACCCTCTGCAATACTGGATTTATTAACATTAATGAACGCGGACGATGTTAAAGTCTCTATGCACATTAAAAACAATTTCACATATTATTGCAAAATGGCTTAAACCGTATGATATCTTAGTGTGTTATCAACGGGCTTAATTTTAATCACTTAAAATGCAGTGTTAATGTCTTTTTATCGGTCATTGAGCGTATTTCTACTGTATTTTACCTTGGTGTTCTTTATAATTATAAGTTAAATTTTTCCGGAAAGGCAAGAGGTGTTTTAGCGTTCATAAAACTTTGGGCTAAAAAGTTCGATGATCCCTATACCACCAAACTTCTTTATATCTCGCTTGTTCGTCCTTTGCTTGAATATTGTTCTTTCTTATGGTCACCCCAGTATGTAAAGTATCAAGAGCTTATCGGTGCAGAAGCAATTTCTTCTTTTTGCCTTAAGGGGCTTAAATTGGGAACACCATCATTGTCTGCCATCGTATACTAGCAGGTTACGGCTCTTAGACATGCCGACACTGCAAGACCGACGAACATGCAATAGCGTCATATTCTTATATAAAATAATTACAGGCATAGTCGACTCTGCTTCACTGCTTGGCAATATAAAGATCGCAGCTCCTCTGAGAAGTACCAGACAGTTTCGACCTCTCTTCCTGGAAATATGCAGATCAAACTTTGATTTCCATGACCCGTTTCGTATCATGTGCTCGATTTACAACGAATATTATTAGTGCTCTATTGTGCAAAATCCTTGTCAGTAAATGTATCTAATGTTACCCTCCCAGCTGTAAATCTTTAAGTAGATCCATACGATGTAAGACGGACAATATCGTTAAAAATTATCGTACTGGATCGACAGAAAGATTAATATTAAGTTTAAGTGTTAAAAGAAAACTATTTGTTAACCAATAAACATAAACATTTTTAATACCAATAATAGGGGACAGATTAAACCAATAAACATAAACATTTTTAATACCAATAATAGGGGGACAGATTAAACATATAACCAAATATAGCCCCTTTCGAGCTCTTCCACGGAAGAAGTCACATATTCAACAAAGCAATAACATTCAACAATCACCACAACTATCTTAAGAAATTAAGCGAATTTGGAAAAGACATATACCCAAAAGTATAGGAACATTTTAATGTGACCACAGAAAGAAGATTGGCTAAATTAAACGGAGATAGAGATACACCAGTCCAAGTCGAGCCTAATGATCTGGTGTTTAGAAATGAAAGCAGTAGAAACAAGATGACACCGAGATTTCGCTACAAAAGGTAGGTAGAGACAAAGGCGTCACCATCTTAACAACTAAAGGTCAAAAGTTACACAAACAAAAAATTAGAAAACAGTTTAGAAATTTACATGTCAGGGAAACAGGAAAACAACGCAGACCCGGCAAACTGGAAGAACTCTGACGAACACACACACACACACATTCATAAATTTCATTCATAAATAAATTCATAAATAAATATTCCTTCTTCTTTTGTACTACAAGCAACACCTTCGTTTTTGTTTGTAAACTTCCTTGCAGCATTTTCTAAAGCCATACTCGCATATGAGTCCGCCTCCACTCCCTCGGTCACAGGACTGTAACTCGCATGCACATGTATAAGCACTGTTGCATTGTCCACGGAAGCAAAGTACCAAATAGATGTATCAAATAATAAAATTGAATATGATGATGGACTATAAAAATATTTTTAAAGTTTTTTTTTTTAAGTAGTAATAAATACATTTAATTTGATAATTTGATTTAATGTATAATGTTAGACTTCAACATTTTTAAGCAAAGTTCAAAATATAAGAACATACTTGTTGGAAGACTTAAATGGGAATCATGTTAAGGGTCGTTTCTATGTGAAAGATATAAAAAAGACTCGATTTCCAATACTTACCTAGTAGAAAAGGTATGGAAGAGGGATGGAAGTACAGTGCGTTGTCTAGGATTCGCGAAAACTGATAACAGTTGGATTCATTAATCTCAAATTTTTTATTTTGTATGTATATTTACATATACATATTTATTTAAAAAAATTTGTTTTTCCATTAATTAAATGTTTTTTCAATTTTGTTTTAAAAATAGCAATAAATACATTTAATTTAATAATTCGATTTAACTTATAATCTTAGACTTCAACATTTTTAAATAGGTAATTTTATTAGAAACTTAAATTTATCGTCTTATTTTTTCTTAATATCTATTAAAATATAATGCAATTTTAATTCCCTCTCATGTATATCGAGTGCATTCTCATTAGATTCACACATAAATAACAATCTTTTTTCTCTTGTTTTGTCTTGTTTTGGATTTTATGGACGCGACCTCGAACAACTGTTGCGGGTTTTCAGCCTTTTAACTCTTAAAGCGATTGCATTTTTATTACCAGGTTCTTAAAAAAAAAAAAAAACAGTTTATTGAATTTAATCGAATTTATGACAGCAATAAGCGGCATCAAATCTCCCGCGAATAACATTTTCCTACTACTATAATTGATTTTAACAATTCTTCGCAAATTCCAGGCCATGTGGCAAACACAAAAGGCAGTTTAATATACAAGATAAGGTTATGGAATATTGTGGGAGCGTGTTTTCCCACAATATTCTCCACCTGCTCACGAACGTGTTAAATCTGATGTACCGTTGCGGCAAGTTGCTGCCCACTACGGCCGGTCAATCGGTAGGTGCCTCTGCAGTCGTGTAGCGATGCAGAGCACCGATCGAGACCAGGTGGTGGCCACGATCAGTGACGATGATGCTGCTGAACGTCTGCTAGTAAGCTGGTATTACTAGTACGGTGATTGACAAAATAATACACTTGAGTTAGAAGAGGTGCCTTTATTCTTTGGCTCTCAGCTCAGAACTGATAAACATAAGAGAGAGAGAGAGAGCTTAATCGTAACCAACCTCGGCCAGAACACGGCCATCGCCCAGCGCCCGTCGTAAGACTTCGTGTGCCGTCCGTCGTCGTGCTCTTAGCTCAGATCACCGTTGCATTCATAACTTACATACAATCGATGAAGATTACAATGCAAAATTTGCTGCCAAGAAAAGGTAATGGAAGGTTAGTTTTATTAATTATTATTTGTTTCGTTCATATGTAAATTCAACCAAATCAGCAGTCAAAGGGCCTTAAACTAAATCCTTGGTTGAATTCCGGCTTGTGGCAGTACAGTGCTACAACCAAAAAGTTGCATTTATAAAACCTCAAGCTACAAAAATTGTGAAAAAAATATTTTACTGTTTTCAGTAGGGTGCCATAGAACTGTGAACTAACATTGTTGTTACATCATAATTGTTTATAAATTATAAAATAAAAATAATTGAATTCAAAATTTATTACAGTACTTAATTTTAATGTTTCATTATAGTACTTTAGATTAAATCTAAGAGTCATATGGCGCAGGAGGTGTAAAAACCGGTTGCGGATTGTATATGCACACGCGCTATTTAATTAAAGCAACTGTATATGCTACTGAAGCTAACAGCCATTACAGTCCGCGAAACAACAACAATAAACACACTTAAACTTTTTCGTAAGAGCTACTGTAAATACATTCATATAAGCTCCAACATCAAATCACATGGAACAAAACTTGCTGGATTCAACCCATGTTCTGTCAATGAATTAAGTGTTACATCTAAGAGAATGTTAATATTTCATATTTTCAGTCAACATACAATTTAGGGCTAAGAATGATATCTGCACCGGTACCTGTGTTGTCGGTATGGTTAACACCACTCTTGCGGCAGTTGTACAATCCATCTTGAAACAATCAAACTAAATTAACTTGCCAACAGATCACGATGTTGCTTACCCCTGTGTGGTGAATTTTATGTAGCTAGATATAACTATAATGTCAAAACAACTAAACTTATAAACTAAAACGAAATATTTAATTACCTGGGTACACCACACAGGGCGACAAAAAGGTTCCAGCTGTGATATACTATTATACCAAATTCAAAATGTATCTTTAGAGGTATTAAGCACCACGCAATTCCTATAAAATACAAATAAATTTATATAAATACAATATCGATCAGTACATAAAATAATTCGTTGAAAATGTGTTATTTTGCGATCCATCTCTAATTTAATGCTAAATATGCAGGCGTAGAAATTACATATGTATAATTAACTTAAGTTAATATAAACTATTTTTATTGAGTAAAAATAGTAAATAAGAACCCAGAACCAGCCTTATGTATTAAGCGTTACCATAATATATATTAATTAAAAATATTTCTGAAGTATCATTATAAATTAAGCATCACCCTTAAAGGCATTAAAAGCGCAATGACATCAAAGTCCGCTGTAAGGGGCTTTGCCTTGGATATATTGGCGAGGGACTTCTGGCTGACCACAGCGCGTGTAACAAGTCAGTTATGGCACCAACCATACAGCATATAGACTTCCCATTTCATACAACGAAAATGGAACCAAAAATTTTTAGCGACAGGCCCCAGAGCGCCGTATGCGACAGGCCCGCAGCTTCGGGAATGCTCGGCAATTTGCTCTCTCTCTCTTTTTACGCTCTCGCTCGCATCGACCGCTCAGATCAGATCATTCGCAAAGAGGCGCATCTCGAAGAAGGTTGTTGTGTGCTTGACTTGGCCTTTGTATGTGTGCGTGTTCATGCATTCACATACACGGATGCATGCATGCGTGGTTATTCCATTTCGAAGCCGGCAAGAAGATTTTGTCTTTTGCTACTTTTCATACTTGGTACCGTAACAATATGGGCGTATTCGTTATTGGGTTAACAATTAAAATAATAATATTATGTGTTATATTATATTTTTTAATATTTCAGCATACTTTTTGTATTTGTTCACAAATACGAATCTGGAATAAGAATGAAATGTTTTGCATATATATATTTATCCAAATAAATAAATATTTATCTTCTGAGATGCGAACAGGGTATTTTTCCGTCGGTGACACTAAAACATCAACTACTGCTAAGTGGTTCAGAAAAGTTGAAACCAAATCATCTGTTCTTGGTGTTCTGTGAACGGATGGTGCCTGCATACCCTACCGATGTTTGATTTTTAGAGGAGCGGACTTTGCTTACACTTTTACATATTTAATATATATGTATATTTTAATAAAAATTTCAAAATAAATATATTTAAAGTATAATCCAGATTAACTCTTTTCGTTTTGAAAAAGTTCCAAAACTACTACTTAATTACCTTTGGTAACAAAATCGAGCGGTGACTTTTAAATAATATAAAATTTTTAATATTATTATAACAAATATACATATAACTGTATATATGTATAGTCATAGATAATTAAATAGTAACATTAAACAGAATTCATAAAAGGTGCTCTCAAAAAAAGTGTAATCAAATAATGTAAACAAAACAAAAGATAATCATGTATTAATCAGCTGTTTTCGTTTCTGCCCGCTTCTCTAAAATGGACTGAAATTGTAAAATATCTATGTATTTTCAAAGAGTTTATATCACAAGTTTATACACACAAGATTAGAGATAAGATCCACTGTAAATAGACTTTATGCTCTTTCTGATCGCTGCTAGGCAGTCAATAAAGTCACACTGAGAGTCTAGCAACCTTCTCTTTGTCTAAAAACGTGAAACTTAATTTGCGATTGAGCCATCTAAACATCAACTCTCTTACAATCGACTTCAGACCCGGCTGAAATAGCCACTAATCCTAAAAGACAAGGTGATCGAAGAGGATCTGGCGCGTCTGGGACTGCTACTAAACTCGGCCCTAGCATCAACATAACTGGCGACACGGATTAACAAAAATTGAACCACCCGTTCGGAATTAAATTCCAAAAACATAATCTTTAACACACGTATTAAACATACGAAATACGACCAGAAAAGTAAGTAAATAGCGGCTTAAATATAATCAACGAAGCCAGCCTTATCAGCACATAAGATAACGGCTCTACCCTCGCCTGACTGGTCTACCAATTCTCGTTGAGACTAAGCTTTGGCAATCATCATCACCGCCGTCCTTTATCTTACCCTAGAAAGACTGCTGCGTTGGACAATACATACAAAATAAAATCAATCATCGTTCTTCATTCTCTTCACACTATCCACAGACCCTCACTGTTATAAAGTAAGCTAACAAATTTTCACATAACTAACCTACATACAAAAGTCACATCTAAATGAATACCAAAATAATTGCGTCGTTTAATCTATATTTAAACTGTATAAAAAATATTAAAGATTTCGATGGATCAAAAAAATAAAAATAGCTTCCAGATTTCATAAATCTAATTAATGACTTAATTCCAACCTTTAAAAGTTTTGATGAACAATAAAAAAATCTTTTACTTTTAGTAAGACCCGTTTTGCATAGATACGGAAAAATTAGACCCTGGAATCAATTAAAAGAGATTTTGATAAAACATTTTGGGGAAAAAGAGAAGTGCGATGTATTGATGGATACCCTAAAATTATGTAGAATAGAATCCACAATAGAGCAATATTACGTTAAATTAATGAAATTGCTAGTAGAATACATAACCGAATATTAACACACTCTAACGAGCCATTTAGAACATAAGGAGTTAATAGGATTTCGCTTCGAATTTTTAGGGACAGTCTTCCCGAACCTACTAGAAAAAATTATTTCCGCTAGGAATCCGCAGTCATTAGACGACGCATACAAAATTATTGAAGACGCTCGTTACCAGAATTATACACTCTATGGGCCCATTGGAAAACAGTTGTATAATAAAACTCCCTTTAGGACAAACTTCAGTAATGATAAGTATAATCGAAATACCCCAATCCAAAATGAATATCAGAACCAACCACGGGCAGAGGATAACCCTGGTATTTCAAATAGGCAAAATATTAAAAGATTCGCAAACAATCATAATAATTATTTTAACAGACATACTGCTAATCCAAGCACTACCATCCAACCGCAACAACTAGTTCATTACAACCCTAACAACGATACTTCGGCAGCTCCCATGGATGTAGGCCAGATTAATACAAATTTTCAATTAAAGGACCATCAAGATTACCCTATATAAAAATTAAATCTTCCGTAACAGACCTGCTATTCATTATTGGTACTGGAGCGGATTTCAGTATCATCAATGAAAATGTCTGCCACCCGAAGTGAAAAACTAAAATCTATCTAAAATATTTTTTAGGGCACGTTCTTAATGGAGACGGGCTAAAACCAAGCTCAAAGAAAGTCGAGGCAATCGATAAAATAAGACTACCAACGACACAAAAACAAATTAAAAGTTTTTTGGGAACGAAGATCATGCTGCTAACTACAAAGGGTGTAAGGTCTATCAGGAACTCATATTAAAAAATGTGTAAGCCACAAAAAATTATAATAATAAAAACGACCTTGCTACATCTCAATAATTTGCTCTGTTTAACAATTCGGCACAACAACCCAAAGACTACCAATCTTACGCTCAAGTTGCTGAGGGAAACACTATCTCGAACACGTCTCTAGAAAGAATAGAATATCTAATAAAAAAAAAACAATTAAAAAGCTATGCAAATAAATCTAAACTTAAGAATATGAAATGTCAATGGGCTATCCAATCATGTAAATGAAATATCATTATTTTTAAAAACGAATGCCGTGGACGTCGTGCATATATCAGAAACACATTCCATTAGCAAATATTTTTTTAGAATTACTGGATACGACACAGTGAGAGCTGACCCGTAAGATAGAGCTCATGGAGGTGCTGCAATTATTGTCAAGCAGGGCCTCAAATTTCAAATCATGGACAGTACTATGGAAAACGCTATTCAGCCTGCTACAATCGAGATAAAATAAATGCATGCAGATGTATCACTAACAGCGATTTAACTCCCTCCTAGATTCAAAATAAAAGAAATCGATTTTAAAAATTTCTTCCAAAGACTGGGAACAAAGTTTATTGTATGAGGCGACTTCAATGCCAAACATCCATGGTGGGGATCCAGATTGACTAACCCGAAAGGATCGGAGTTATACAAATGCATAAGAAATAATAATATAACAACTTTGTCGACTGGAAAGCCTACATACTGGCCAACTGATAGTAGAAAAACTCCAGATTTGATTGATTTTTTAGTATTCTCTAGATTCCCACAATCACATATGCGAGTTATGGAAAGCTTTGACCTTAACTCAGACCAGAGAAACTTAGACCCTAATTCCTGCAACAATGAATACAACCTATGGAGGGCGACAAGCAAAAAGAAACATAAACATTCGTAAAAGCAATGGATCTTGGTGCAGGTCTGATAACGAACAAGCTGAAGCTTGTGCACAACATCTGCACTCTATGTTTCAGCCAAACGACATAAATAATCCTATAACAGAGACTGATGTAGACAAATTTCTTGAGTCTCCCTGCCAAATGAGCTTGCCTATTAAAAACATTATGTATGAAGAAATTGTGACAGAAATCAAACGCTTGAACAACAAAATAGACGGCATCACCCTAAGAACTTTACCCCCAAAATGAATTAGATTTCCCACTCTCATATTTAACGCAATTCTCAGACTAGGCCATTTCCCAAGTCAATGGAAATGCGCAGAGGTCATTATGATCAATATTCTCGAAAGTATTTGAAAAAATACTATTGAATAGAATGTTGCCAATTCTGGACGAACATTCCATTATTCCTGAAAATCAATTCGGATTCAGGAGAGGTCACGGGACACCTGACAATGTCACAGGCTCCTTAACGATGTAGTCTCTGCATTCGAAAACAAAAAATACTGCACTGCTGCATTTCTTGATGTACAAAAAGCGTTCGATCGAGTCTGGCACAATGGCTTATTGTATAAGATTAAGAACTGGCTACCTGCACCGTACTATTTATTAATCAAGTCATATCTGACTACAAGATGCTTTTACGTGCAGCAGAAAAACGACACATCTTATTAACGCGGGCGTCCCACAAGGAAGCGTACTGGGGCCAATTCTCTACACTCTATATACGGCTGACATGCCAGGTACAAACAACTGCACTTTTTCAACATATGCTGATGATACAGCATTTTTTGGTCACAAGCACATCCAGAATTGAAGCTTCTGAACTCCTGCAGCGTGAGCTAAGCCTAATTGAAGAATGGTTCCATCGATGAAAAATTAGAATTAACTCCTTGAAGTCCGTCAAAATCAGTTTTTCATTAAGACCAGGTAACTGCCCAAACGTTACACTTAATGGCTCACCAATTCCAAAAACCACCTTTGTAAAGTACCTCGGCTTGCATCTCGACAGCAGGTTAACATGGAAAAACCACATCAAAGCAAAGTGTCAACAACTCAGACTTAAAACACTAAAATTGTCCTCGTTGATATGTCGAAAATCAGATACCACTTTAGAAAATAAAATTCGCCTCTACAAATCCATACTGAAGCCGGTCTGGACCTACGCTATACATCTCTGGGGAACTGCTAGTAATTCTAACATTGAAATAATTGTCAATGCTCCTTTCTACATATCTAATGCAAATCTTCACAAAGATCTCAATATCCCAACCATAAAAAAAGAAATAAAAAAAATTAGTCAGAAATACATCGACAGACTCCATAATCACGAAAATAATTTAGCTATAAATCTTGTATCCAACAGCATAACAGTAAGAAGACTTTAAAGATACCAATACATACATATCTCCCCGATAGATAAACTGTAAATATGTTATATATAATAAAAGGGCTCATTCGAAAACTGCTATTCCCGTTAACCCTATATTGATCATAAATTTACTTATTCTTTTTAACAGACAGATTGTAAATAAATAATAAAGAAAAAATAAAAATAAATAAATAAAGAGAAAGAAAACGCGTTAGCGGATGGACTAAGTAGAATTTGCGATCATTATACACCCTTAAATAGTCCCGAAATGAATTAAAGCTTTTCTATAAACTTAAATGAAACCGATATATTTATGGGCCAACTTACAAATCCAATACAATCTCTAAAAGAAAACAATGAACCAACCTATGACTTCTTCTCAGATCTAATAATCTTGTTTTCAAGCCAACAATCAAATTATGAAACCATTCACAGTGCTCAATCAGATAACTTAAATTATATACGAAATACAGAAAACCCTCTTAACATATACAAATTATAAATCGTACTGGACAAAATCGGATAAGGAATTAAGAACCGTTAAAATCTTGTATAAAAATAAAATAAGACATATTATACAAACAAATGGCTCAGATTTCCAGGTACGTTAAAATCCTGTACGATAAATTCCAGGAATGCTATAGACAATTAATTGCGTACAACGTTAATATAAATGTAATAAGATCATTTGCACTTCTTAAATTATTACAGATAAATAAGAAAATTTAAAAATATTCGACGAGGAACATTTAAGAAACAACTATAGGGGTATCAACGATTTTTTTTTTTCAGAAATAAAAAAGATATATTTTATATATACATATAATATATATATATATATATATATATATATATATATATATATATATATATCAGAAATAAATTAAAAAAATACGTCAATAACTGTAAAATATGTCACTTAGCCAAGTACGATCGAAACCCAATAAAATATAAGCTAAACATAACCGATACTCCTTCCCAACACAATGAACTAATCCACATGGATATTTGGTTTCCCATGCGAAACATCATCTATCTGACCACCATCAATATATGACAAAATATGCTACTGCACATTTTCTTAAAGATAGACCAAGAATATCTTAAAAGCATTAAAAGATAGGATACAAAACTTAGGTAAGCCCAAACTGATTATAACAGATAATGAACTTAATATAAACTGTATAAAACAGTTTCTGCTAGACGAAAATATAAATATACATTATACGGCTCCCTGTAAGAAACAGGAAACTCAGATATAGAAAGACTACACTTAACATTAAATGAACATATTCGATTGTTTAACGCAGATGATAAAAATATAGATACAATTCAAAACAAAGTATATGAAGCAATTCTCCACTATAATAATACTATTCACTCTACCAATAGAATTTGTAAACAATTTACTCAGTTTAGAACAACTTCAGGATCTTTCAGAAATTGTTAAGCACCATAAGGAACAATTAAATGTAGAAAAGAACCAATATTGATCATGATATTTTATCAACGACTATATAAAAAAAAATTAAGTTGGTAAGTCTAATCCTAAGTATAAACTATCTCAAAATTACCATCAAGATGGAAATTACCTAATATTGAATGACAATACAACTAAGTAAATATACAAAGATCAAGTTAAAAGAAAATACAAATTCTAAAATTAAAATTTAAAATAAACAAGTATATGAATAATTTATTGAACGTATGTATATGTATTATAATTATTTTCTTTTTATCAATTAATATTGCCCCTAATCCTAAAAGACACGGATATCGAAGAGGATCTGGCGCATCTGGGACCTCTACTAAACTGGGCCCTAGCATGCACTAAAGAAATTAAACATGAAAAAGAGGAAACTTTTATTTTACACTAGTACTACTAATCAAAACTGGAACGGATCGTCATTGATATCAAATCAACACCCGTTGCTTGAAGAGAGTTACAAAAACTTATTGTCCGTACAAAAATGAATACGGACAATTAAATTTTGAAATAACCAAATACATGTATCAAATAATAAAATTGAATTTGATAATGGAAAAAACTACCAACTCACTAGTGGATTATATTCTTTAGTATTCCACCATCTACCAAAGAATTATAGTTATTTTATTACTTTATATATATATATATATATATATATATATATATATATAGTGACATATCCGCAGGCTTTAGCACATGCCTACTTATTAAGACCCAGTCCCAGTAGACTAAACAACAGTCCAGCAGTAGACTAAACAAGTTTGAATTGTCCAAACATCCTCCAAGCATCCTCCACTTATTGTCAGGTTCACACGCTCAAAGTTCGTACCCGCTATCTCGTAAGCAAAAAATTATTAAATTTCAAAAAGAGGACTTGTATCCAAGAGCGAATGTACTTAGATCCAAGAGATATTAAAGAATCAATTCACCACGCTCCAAAATTAAGCTCTCTGTTAGAATCTTTGAAATCCACCAGGATCCAGAAAAGCTCGAGACCTAGACCCTCCTAGTTCAATAAGTTAAGTTCAGTTTGAGACACGAAATTAATCGGTCGGTGTTCTTCAAAATATCTTGTAACAATTCGGTTAAATAAAATTATATTTTTTTTACTTACGAATATTCCAAGTATTTAATTGGCGCAGTCGGTAGGATCAAAGAAGTCCTTTTAGTACGGTACTGGTCAAATTTAAGGATACGCTATACAACTAGCAATCCAGGCCAGCGAACTAAAGCAGTGATAAACAAAATTTGATCCGCTAAAGAATCTACGTGCAAGTAGAAACCGAAAAAAACCCTTGCGGTCGGAAACAAAATCCAAATCTGAATTTTTAATTCCGTAACATTTGCTTAAAACAATACAAACAATACAAAACGGAAACAGCGGCACAACTCTCCGAGCTGCATTTGAATCAGCTGTTAAACCAAATCAAAGACCTACACTACTACGATGGCTATCAGTATTCATCAACCAAGTCGATCAGCTACTGACCCTCTACCCCACACAAGATGCCCGTCAAGCTCACATCATTTATGGCGCTATCAAGCGAGTGATAGTAGATACTGCCTTGGAAGCTGTTATTCAGGCAGGAGCGACCACTTGGATAGAAATCCGAGAAGCACTATCCACATCCTTCAAGAACCACAGGCCGTATGTGACGCTGGTGAAGCAACTAGAAGAGACACCATATCCCGGAAGCATCAGTAAGTTCATCCAGACGCTAGAAGTGCAGCATCGTAATATATTTGATAAATTAGAGTTAGAAAGTGACCCTGTAAATAAAATTAACTATTCTGAAATGTTGAAAAGAACTATCCAATCCACAATTGATAGAAAATTACCAGACAGAATGTACATGTCGTTGGCACGTAAGGATATAGATACCATCCCAAAATGAAAACAAGCCACCATGGAACTAAGTCTTTATGATGCAAATCCTGAAGACGTTTATTTACAAAAGTCTCACGATTATAATTGCAGGAACAAGGGAAATAAAAATCAAAGTAACAATCAAAGGTATTACAATAACAAACGTAACACAAGTGCTTATTATTCTTCAACTTTTCAAAGTAATCAAGCCATTAATTCGAATAAGAATCCCCAGAATCGCAATGCAAGCGACCTTCCAGTTGTTGGCCCGAAAGTATACGACAACTTTAGGGATAGTTTAAATCAAGGTAGGCAGAATAACCCCATGAATTACCAACACTCTACTTCGCATAACACAGGCAATAATAATGGTCCCTCAAAAAGGCAAAGAGAAAGCAATAGTGGACAGAGCAGAATGCATGTAGATGTAAATTTTCATCAAGCTGCCTCGGAAACCTCGGACACGGGAGAAGAGGAAGAGTCAGTCCATATGTAAACATCGCGTACCAGAACAATCTTTACAAAGGTATGATCGACACAGGGTCGCCCATCAATATCATTTGAGAAAATGTTGCAAACTTTAAGGAAACCAAAGAAAATCTTATGGTATATAAAAAAAAGGGCCCAATAAAATTAAACAAAAGTATAATGATTAAGCCCAATGTTACATGTCCGTGCACAAATTTTCTGTTAGGTCGTCAATATTTAGAAGATACCAAAGCAAAGATTGATTATGAGAAGGATACCGTAGCTTTAGGCTCGAAAACCTATAAATTCAGGTACGAGGAGAAAAAGGATGAGACCGCACCAGTAAAGTGCATCAGTCCGAAATCAAACGAGGTTAACACCAAGATTAAACAAA
Organism: Drosophila kanapiae; assembly: GCA_008042475.1. Classification (NCBI taxonomy): domain Eukaryota; kingdom Metazoa; phylum Arthropoda; class Insecta; order Diptera; family Drosophilidae; genus Drosophila; species Drosophila kanapiae. Next base: position 4,515 of record VNJM01001037.1, on the reverse strand, counting down.
AAACGGAGAAATGCCTTACTCCTAAAATCAGCAAAGATGTAGAGGACGAAAATGTAATCCGAACATGGGCACTACGAATATACCCGCATGCCCTTTGGCCTTAAGAATGCACCAGCAACTTTCCAGAGATGCATGAACAACTTGTTAGAAGATTTAATCTACAAGGATTGTTTAGTCTACCTAGACGATATTATAATTTACTCCACTTCATTGGAGGAACATATTTTATCGTTAAAAAAGGTATTTGGAAAATTAAGGGACGCTAATCTGAAATTGCAGCTAGACAAATGTGAGTTCATGAAGAAGGAAACAAAATTCCTAGGACATATTGTCACTACTAGTGGAATCCGACCAAACCCAAACAAAACAAACGCAATCATTAATTTCCCGTTACCAAAAACTCCGAAACAGATAAAATCATTTTTGGGATTGTGTGGGTTCTATCGCAAATTTATTCCCAATTTTGCTAAGGTAGTTAAACCTATGACCCTCAAATTGAAAAAAGGAGCGGTAATCGACGTTAAATGCAAAGATTACATAGAGTCATTTGAAAAGTTAAATAAGATAACTTCGGATCCGATTTTAATCTATCCTGAATTCTCAAAACCCTTTTCCTTAACAACTGACGCTAGTAATATAGCAATCGGTGCTGTTCTGTCACAGAATCATGCCAGCAGAACACTGAATGAACACGAAATAAACTATGCTACCATCGAAAAAGAACTCTTAGCTATAGTTTGGGCAACAAAATATTTCAGGTCATATCTTTTTGGTAGGCCATTTGAAATATTAAGCGATCATAAACCATTGGTGTGGCTTAACAACATAAAAGAACCCAACATGAAACTACAAAGGTGGAAAATCAAATTGAACGAATTTGACTACAAAATTAAGTATCTTCCAGGCAAAGAAAATTATGTAGCGGATGCGCTTTTCCGCACTGTAATAGAAGAAGCCATGATTGGCGAAATTGCAGACAGCATTGATGTAACAATGGATAGTGCTGCGGAAGATAACTAAAACTACGTTTCCATTACCGAAAGACCCCTAAACTATTTCTCTAGACAGATCGAGATAGAAAAGGGAGAAGCAGACACAGTTAATACGAACCATTATTTTCAGAAGTTAAAAATAAAAATCATTTATAAAAAAATGACGATCGAGTTAGCAAAAACCCTCATCAAGGAATATTTGTGCACAAAGAAAAGCGCTCTTTATTTCCCAGATGAAGACGACTTTCTTATATTTCAAAGGGCATACACTGAGATCATAAGCCCTAATAACTTCACAAAATTGTTGCGTTGTACTCAGAACTTACTGATATTCTAACATATGCTGAATTTAAGGATTTAATCTTAAAGAAGCATAAAGAACTTTTACATCCAGGTATAGAAAAAAACCATTAATTGGTTTAAAGAAGAATATTATAACCCTGACAGTCAGAAACTCATTCAGAATATAATCAATGAATGCGAAATTTGCAAAATAGCCAAAACCGAACATAGGAATACGAAACTCCTATTTGAAACGAAACCGGAAGTGCTAAATGCTAGAAAAAAATACGTTATTGATTTTTATCTCACAGGGAATCAAAGCTTCCTATCTTGCATAGATATCTATTCGAAATTTGCTTCATTAATTGAAGTGAAAAGTAGAGATTGGTTAGAAGCAAAAAGAGCCATCATGAAGATATTTAACGACATGGGAAAACCGCAGGAAATAAAAGCGGAAGGAAGATCAGAAGGCGTAGAGATAGCAATCACGACAAGTAAAAACGGCGTATCCGATATAGAAAGGTTCCATATAACGGTAAATGAGAAGCTCAGAATTATTTGTAGTGAACAAAATATAGAAGACCGATGTACAAAATTTGAAATGATCCTATATGTTTAAAACCATAAAACAAAGCACAACACCACTAAAAGAACCCCAGCAGATATTTTTCTATACGCAGGAAGCCCCGATTTCGAAATGCAACAAAACAAAATCCACAGAATCGACAATTTAAACAAACACAGACATGATTATGAAATAAATACGAAGTACAGGCAATCCCCACTAGTTAAAAGTAGGGAAACAAACCCATTTAAAAAGACAGGTCAGATTAAACAAGTGGACGAAAAACACTTCGAGGAAACAAACAGAGGCAGAAAAATCGTACATTACAAGTCAAAATTTAAGAAGAAAAAGAAGACTAACCAAAGTGTAATCCAAATAGAGTACCTAGTCGTGGAAATAAACGGATTGAGAATAATTAGGAGAAACAAACGAGGTCTGGTAAATATTGTAGGAAGAATGTACAAGTACTTATTTGGCACGCTAGACCAAAATGACTGGGATGAGTTAGAAGGAAAAATTAATAATTTGTCGAAAAATTCCGTTCAGAATCATGATTTGAACAAGATTGTAGATGTGATTAACAACGGAATAAACATCATAAACAAATTCAAAGTAGCGAAACAGAAAGACCAGCAGTCAACAGTACTTATTTTCAATTTACAAAAATTCACTGAATATATCGAGGATATAGAATTGGGTATTCAACTCACGAGACTGGGAATTTTTAATCCAAAATTACTTAAACGAGATTATCTGAAACAAGTAAATTCTGAGAAAATATTGAAAATTAAAACATCAGATACAAATGAAATTTTCCCATGTTCCTACCGAAATAATAAAAGTTCCAATTTTCGAAATAGTCCCATATCCCGACGAATCCAACAACATTCTTAACGAATCCATATTTGATAAGTTTTTCATTTACAAAGATAAGGTCTACAACACACATACAGGAAAACCAGTTTTCGACAAATGTTTAGTCGGAATCATTAAACAGGAACCTACCGAATGTAAATACACGAAAGAACACAAAAATTTTCTAATCAATTATGTAGAACCAAACATATTAATCACATGGAATATCCCAGAAACATTTGTTAATCAAAATTGCATCAACAATAGAGTTTCTTTTCAAGAAACAACATTATTAAAATCAAGAATTATACTATGCATATAGATAGATGAATTTATAATTTCAAACAACTTTGAAGATTTTACACAATCAATTTATATTGTTAATAACATAACAAAAATCGAACCTTTGGCATATATTCAAACGAAAGAAATAATAGAATCTCATGTAAAATATTACAGCGTCTTTAAAACCAATTGTCTTACATCTTTTGTCAGGACAATCTTAAGTTTAATCCAGTATGTCATTTATAAATTTAAGAGTATACCTAAGGCACTCATTGTTAAATATAAGAATACACAAGAACAACCGATCCCGGACCAAATTGTAAACGATCAGATAAGTCCAAAAGATAACATCATGATTTATCCCACACTATCTGCCTGAAGACAGGCCAAATTCAAAGGTTGGGGGAGTGACATATCCACAGTCCCACAGGCTTTAGCACATGCCTACTTATTAAGTCCCAGTCCCAGTAGAATAAACAACAGTCCAGCAGTAGACTAAACAACAGTCCATCAGTAGACTAAACAACTTTGTATTGTCCAAACATCCTCCAAGCATCCTCCACTAATTGTCAGGTTCACACGCTTCGTACCCGCTATCTCGTAAACAAAAAATTATTAAATTTCAAAAAGAGGACTTGTATCCAAGAGCGAATGCACTTAGATCCAAGAGATATTAAAGAATGAATTCACCACGCTCCAATATTAAGCTCTCTCTTAGAATCTTTGAAATCCACCAGATTTTTAAAACAAATGACCAGGGACCGTAAATAATTATTATGAGTTTAAAAAAATTGAAGCCCAAAACAGTCTCCAAAAAAATTGGAAAAAAATGTCACAAGTTAAATTTTCATGGCGAATTCAAAAACAAGATAATTTTTTTTTTTTCAATTTTTATGAATAAAATTGATTTTTAATAAATAAAATTAATTTTAATAATTAAAAATTAGTAATAATTATTAAATATCAATTTTTATATAAAAATTACGCAATAACTTTTATTTTCAATTTTTATTATATAAATTGAAAAATAAAAATTATTCGATAACTTTTATTTTAAAAATTGAAAATAAAGATTGAATCTATATATCTTTTGATCCGTAGAAGTCAGATCCAATATATATGATCTACACATCAATACCTTTCAGATGGTATATAATAAGTATATATATATATATATATATATTTATATATTTTATCCGCTATGTGCCTGTGCAGTATTGTCTTATTACACAGCTGCACAGACTAAACATTTTGACTTGACCAAATTCGTGCAGTATTATCATAATAAAGCCATTGAGATCAAGACGTTAGGTGTTATTGAGCTGCATCAAAAATTTGAGCAGTGAAATTGAAAATATTTTGGCAGATTTTTCAATTTCTAAGCAGCAAATCTATACCACCACGTCCGACAATGGCAAAAATATTTTGAAGGCAATAGAGCATTTAAATGAAGACCCCGAAAGTGCGCTAAGCCGAGCTCAAATTGGCGGCAACGGAAATAAATGAATATTCACCAAAGCCCATAGATCCAAGCGT